>QLSS01000246.1:58739-79731 GCA_024372645.1 Trichomalopsis sarcophagae
TGTGTTGGGCGACTTGCTCCCCCCGGGGGGTCACCGCGGGGCCGAGGGTGGGCTGCGGGCTGGGGGGGGGGGGGGGGGGGGGGGGGGGGGGGGGGGAATGCGAATGCGACGAACGCGCATACGCAAGCACTGAGTGACAGTAGCAACTACAATGGGTGGCGAAGACAGAACAGACCCATTGGTCCCGCGGTGAACAAATGGGGGATTAAGTTTAACGGAATTTCATCTTTAAGCGTCGAGAACTTCCTACAGGGCATAGAAGGACGCAGAAGGCTGGACGACCTGTCAGACGCGCAGATGTTAGTGTCATTACAAGAGGTATTGACGGACAACGCGTACGAGTGGTTACAGAACCGGCTCTCTGAACAGGGAGAATGGTCAAGCTGGGACGATTTCTGCGAATGTATCAAGATATGATACGGGCAGACGCAAGGCTAACAGCAGAAGTTACTGAGCGAAGTAATTTCAAGAACGTTGGGGCCTGGCGATCGCGTGCAAGTTTACGTAAACAACTTGCATGGCATTATGTGGAGAACGGAACCCCGACCAGACGCTAGCCAGCAACTGGATCGGATATCCTATAATATACTGCCCGTTCTCAATCGAGGACTCCAGCGGAAAGATTTCACAACCGTGGAGCACTTACTTGAGGCAGCGATCGAAGTAGAGGCCGCCCTAGCCTGCGAAGCTTCATATCGAGCACCTCCGAAGCCCGGAGTAACAATCGTTCCCGAATGCGCCTTTAAGGATGAGACGCCAAAGACAAGCGCTAAAACGCCACTCGCAGCCGTAGAATTGGTAGAGCAGACCGACGCACTGCCCGTAATAGTCGACGCCCTAAGCAAGCTACTAGATTCGATGCTTACGGCGATAGCGCAACCGACGAAGTACGCCAACGCTGGAGGAGGCAGAAAGAAGTCAGCTCCTCAGCGAGGACGCTCCGGACCTAGGAAAGAGAGAGGCAAGTCTGAAGCACAAAAGCCAGAAGTCTGGCGAGGGTTTCGGTCAATCGGACAAAAGAGAGCAGAGGAGGCCAATAGAGTGCTTCAACTGCCACGGAAAAGGCCACCTTGCCTGAGACTGTCCTTTGAGTAAGGGAAACGGCAAAAAGGAGGATCAGGCGAGGTTACTACTTCTCCTGAACCGTTACGCGAAGAGTCTCCCCGACAGGAGAGGCATGTGACCTAGGGCGTAATCGATACGTCGCGCGAAACATCAGGCGATTTTGATCGCATAGTCGAATCTCGCCAGCCGACGATATCGCAAAATGAAGACGAGTCGCGCTGGTGGGTACAAGAGGGCATCGAAGGGTTCAGAGTAAGGGCTCTCTGTGACCCAGGCACCGCTATGACAGTGATAGGACTTCAGGTTGCTAGCGCCTGTGGTCGACCTTTGCGACAACGCGATGGCCGTCAAGCATAGTGTGCAAATGGTTAGACGTCGCCGATCGTAGGATTTGTGAACTTGCCATTCGACGTCTCGGGTATACAACGCGACTTAACGGTGGCGATCATGCCTGGAGCGACCAACGAATGTCGAGTTGGGACGAATTTCGGACACCTGTTCGGCGCCGTCCACGATCCAAACGAAAACGTCCTGTATCTGAAGAAGGAGCAAAAGATTGTCCAACTTCAGGTGGCTACGATAGCTTGTTGCTACAGCAGGGGCGGTAGATATCGCCACGGTTAGACTCGCGTACGTTGGACAGTGAATGATCGACGAAGTGATCAGCCCAGAACTCCAGCCATACTCGTACGCGTATCTTGATGATATCATCATCGCGACAGAAACGCTCAAAGAGCATCTCGAGTACTTAGTGAAAGTGCTCCAGCGAGTGAACGCAGCTGGATTGACGATCAACCGGGACAAAAGTGTCTTTTGAAGAGAAGAGGTGAGGTACCTCGGCGTCCTGATTGATCACGATGGTTTTCGGCCAGATCCAGAGAAGATAGCGCCCATTGTGGCGTATCCAGTGCCGAAAAATTCAGACGAACGTGAAGCCATTTCGTTGTTTTGAAATGTGGAACCTACACGACTATTATAAATATAAACTAAATTTTAAACATTTATATATTTTTCAAGATTTTCAGTTATTAAAATTCAGAATTTTTTGTAATTTTTCAAAAATTTATAAAATTATCAAAAATTTTATTCCCGCAAAATCGAGAAAAAAACCGTTGCCAACTTCATAAATAAGAGTGATAATTAAAAGAGTCATACTTATTTAATAAAATGATTTAAAGTTTCTTAATAAAACTAATAAAAACTCAAGACATACTTATAATAGCATTGTTTATGACCGACATGCTTAAAAATTTTAGAATGCACGAATCAACACACGATGCAAAGATAACTAGTAAACAATTTTGAAACCTATATATATATATATGCATAGATTATTAACATAAACAATTGTTTTAATTGTTATTGTATCATAGAAATTTAAAAAAACACGTTACTTTCGTCATTCGGCTCAAAAAATCTGATCAATTCTTCGTTAGGCTATACTCGATAAACCTATAAAGTTTCAGCGAAAAATACAAATGCGTTCGAGAGTTATCTGCAGATTCATTTTTGCAGATATAATATTTTTTTATGTCTATGTGTTTGTGAACATGAAATGACAAATGCTGTATGTTGATTTAAAATTTAATGCGTTCGGGAGTTCAAATAGAGATATTTTTTTTTCAAATTTTTAGTGTTAAAACGTTTTTTTTTTACCGTACTTTATTTTAGTAACTCGGTTCAAAAATTTAATCATTTCTTTGTTAAGTTATACTTCATGAACCTGTAAAGTTTCAGTGAAAAATATAAATGTGTTAGGGAGTTATCGTGGTAACCATTTTTGCGCACACACGCACGTATATACATACATACATACATACATACATACAAACTTACATACAGACATACATTTTTTAAACAACACTTTTCCTGACTCAGGAACCTCGAAAACATTGAAATCTTTCAAAGCCTTTGATATAAAAATTCTCAAAATCACAAAGCTTTCTCTTGGAGAGAGCAATATATGAGGGAATAAAAAGATACTTTAGACCCACTTTTCAAGAAATAAAGTGGCTATTGTAATTCAGTCGTGAAAAAAAAAATATTATAAAAGATAATTGTTTACTGTGAGAATTTACATAATTATTCTCATTTCGATTAATAATTTTATTTTTCTTCAATGCAAGGGCGAAACTGCAAGTGGAGGGACAGTTATTGCATATTCTACTCAAGATGTATTTAACACATAGTACTAGATGACAAAGAACATCGCACTCAGTAAGGTAGTAACGCTAATTCTGATATTGGTTGGCGTGGATCATTTAGTCTTTCTTTATTAACGGAAGTCACTTTTAGCCTCTATTTTTAGCCATTCATGCAATCTCAGGCGTTAACTTCTAATAATGCTAAGAAAGTATTTGGGTTTGTTAAGAATTGACAATAAATGGTGAAAAATCAATGATTTACTTTAATATGGAATGTGTATCGCATAAAGTCTACATAATATTTGTATTATTGTACTGTTATTTATGAAAACAATATACATTTATTTTGAAGATTAATGAATGTTTGTAAACTTGCAAACACAGTTGAAATATGTTTTTACTATTGATCTTCATCACCAAGCTCATGTTTTACTTTATTGAAATCAAATTCTTCGCCAGTAGCTCTTTTAAAAATATTTAAAACGTCCAAGCATGTTGTTTCAAAATGAGTGGTAGCATCATAGCTCGTTGAAACAAAAAGTTGGCTTTGCGTGCCATCATCAATTGGTTCCAGATAATCTGATACATAAACAAATTTTTGCCTTATTAATCCCAACAAATCAAGACCCGGTTTAATCTCAGATTCCGGATGTAAAGTTTCTACTGTGGTGGATACCATTGCTATAAACCATCCTTTAGCAGCGACTTGATGTGTGTAAGATACCAAAGAAACGTAAATATCTGAATTGCGATTAACCTGAAAATAACGAAAATACAATTACTACAACATTAAAAAACCGTTGCAAACTCCATTAACAGTATGCTTTCTCTAAGAAATGTCATGATTTGATGAATCGTTAAATAAAATTTGTAAAATGCGTTAAAAACAACTTTACGCATAATAGTATATTTTGATACAAATGCAAAAAAGTTGATTCTACACGAGTGTGTGTAATCACATAAGTGCGAAATCCATTTTCAAACGTGTATTAAACATTTGTTTTTGTCGATACTAGGGACATAAAATGCGATTTATTGCACGCGAAGCGTGTGTAAAATCGTCTTTTACGCACACTGTATCAAAAAATAATATATTGTGTAACTAGAAGAGGGGCGAGGTAATTGGCGCTTTGTAGTGATGTGACCGAAACTAAGAATGCACAAAACATCATCCGAGTTTAAACATTATAAAAATCTTACTTAAAACTTTTTTAAAACCTCATATTTTGCAATTTTGGCCAGCTCAAAACTGCTAATGAAAAGTTATATTTTGTTAACAAATAAAATCAAAGTATATATTGTGACGGGATTTTTCGTAACTAAATTGCACACAAGCGTAGCGACAAGGGTGATTTGACCCAACATTCCCGGCATCTCCAGGCGCGCGCAATGCCACTAAGCTAACGGCGCCCTCATGTACACTTGGCGGTAAGGTATTTTTGCGGAACGTTTTTGAGATGATGCAACCTGATTGATTAGTTTTTGTGAATTGAGAGCTTTGATCAGTGTCTGCATAGTTAACAATAATTAACAAAACAATTGTTTTTCAATTTTTAATGTTAACAAGAAATTTAAAAAAATCTTATGAGTTCTTTGAAAGAATATACTTGATGAACCTGTAAAGTTTGAGCGAAAAATACAAATGAGTTTGACATATCGTGGTAACCATTTTTGGACAAATATTAAATTTTTAATGTTCACCTAGAAATTAGGAAATAAGCACTTTCCTATAATCAACTGGCTGCAAAATTTAATCAGTTCTTCGTTATCTTATACTCAAACCTGTAAAGTTGCAATAAATACGTTCGGGAGTCAAAAGATATGATGCAAGGTACCACTATTTTTGTTGCTTACTGCATAACTATATCTATGCTCCCTAGGGCCCTTGAAACGCTTTTATAAAGTTTCAGCGAAAAATCCAATTGCGTTTGAGTTATCATAGCAACTATTTTTGTGCAAAATATGCCATTTTTTATATTTAAAAAGAAATATAAAAACCGCTGCCGATTTTTTAGATCGTAGCTTCTTCTAACGGAATTTATAGTTCTAATACATAAAATGTTGTTCAGATATACAGTATTGTCTTGTCTTCAAACTGTCGAAATATGTTCCTGAAGTGTTCCAAGGATCTCAGGAATTATTTCAGAATTTTTTCATAAATATTCTTAAAGTTCAAGAGGGTCAAGTCGTAGGTGATTAAAGCATTTTTTGCATTTTTAAAAGGTAAAAGGTAAATGTTAACTAAAACGGAAAAAAAAATTTTTCATTCATATAACTGAAACTCTATCGTTTAGATCTCAGCTTCCATTTAATGGATTTTAATCTATATCTAGGCTCGTTTTTTCTGTTCTATTTATCAATTCGTGAAAAACAAGATTTTCAGTTACGCATGTGTGTTTTTTTTTCATGGCGATTTTTTGATTGCTAGTAATTTTAGATGCGTTCAGCAAACTATCCTAACCATCATAATTTGGAAACTAAATGTGAAACTTCTTCAAAACAATCATGATTATTGAAGGTTATTATATACATTGCTTTAATTTCAAGTTCTTTCATGAAGCAGAAGCGGAGTCCTTCTGTTTGTTTCTCTTTGGCAAATGGCGTACGTTATTGTGATGAATGTCAAAAAGTACAGAAACTTTAAAGAATTATATATGAAGTAAAAACAATTTTGGTGGAATAACTCTGGTGGACTTGGACCACTACCTTCCCTTCCCAAAACTAACATACCTCTCTGCAACGCAGACTCTGTATTTTTAGTTCTCCCGCACTGCCATTTTCCAACAGTATTTTAATCATCGTACAGTTCAGGCAATTCTGAAAGACCCTTAAAACCCCTCCTTTTAAACCGCAAACCTGGCAACTTTCAAAGATCTGGCTATAATTCATTGGCTCAGCAATTATTGTAGCGATAACTAGCTCTAGTTCTATATTGTTGCTGTCATAACTACCAACGCTGCTGCTCCGGTTCCTACTGCTTGATCTTTGACGTTTATCTACGCGTTATTTTGGAGTCTCGCCTGATCGTGGAATTTTCTGACGATTGACTTGGCACCTCTTCAGCGGCGTATTATCCTAATCGTATGACTTAGCATTGATAACCTGTATTCTATAGTACTGTATGTAACAATCTGTCATGACATAAATCCTTAGAGACATTTGTGCTAATGTTCAAAGGCCGTAGTCTTGCTTTCAACTCAGTTGTATGTATTTTTGGGTATTCGCCCGCACCGACAAGTCGGCGGACGGCGAGCTGACGAGCGTGGCGGTAGTGTCGATTGTTCGATGGGCGCGGGTGATCTCCTCGGAAGGAGATAAGAATTTTTAAAAAATTGTTGCGGGGCCGCGTACCTAAATTTGCTCCTCCTCACGATGACTTCGACCGGCGAAGTGGCGCACCACGTAATAGCTAATTAATTCAGAGTAGCGCCTCTGGATTGTAGAGGCCACAGGTTCTCGGCAGGTTGCCGTAGTTGTTAAGAGAGAAAATGAGAAATAAATACGACATATCATATCAGCAGCAAGCCTTAATGAGTTTTATGACCCACGACCCTGTTCGATACTCTACCCATTCCTTGGAGCTAGCCAAGCTCACCTCCCACGCCGTCAGACCCCAACACAAGGTGGTGCTCACACGGAAAGGGGATCGCGGGATCCTCGGCATCTCGATGCCTGGCGCCCTGGGCCGAGGCGGCCCGCCACTGCGTATGCATTGGAGTGTGACGGCGCGCGAAACTGGATTTAAGAACGCTGGGTTGCACTAGCTGACCCCAGGTTTCAATTTATATGCGGTAGTTGTATATGTATGTTATACACATCTACACATATGTAAGTGTTTAGTGGACGTAAGAGTATTATAAAAAATTCACCAATTTAAGATTTTAAGTAACATGCAAATTTTAAATGTATATATACACACACACACAAGGGTGTATCAATTTTTTGTACGCACTTTGGCGACTCGTAATAGTGCGGAAATTTTAGTAGTTACATCAAATAGAAGATTTCTGAAATTTGGGCGCATAAAGTCAATTGCTTCCGCTCTGTCTAAAGTCGAAAAGTCTAAAATTAGCACATTTTTTATTAAATTTTTTTTTTTTTAATTTTTCAAACAAATTTAAAATGAAAATGTTTTTTTGCGAAATGCATTCCTTCTTGTTGATAAATTATTGAAGTTTCGGAAATTCACGTTGAAAATATTAAATTCGACACTTCAATGATTTTCAACAAGAAGTAAAGCATTTTACAAAATGATGTATAAGAACATTTTTTTCTTAAGTTATCATTCTCGGCGACCTCAGACAGAGCGGAAGCAATTGGCCTTATGGACCCAAATTTTATGGACGTTCTATTTAATAGTACTAAAATTTCCGCACTATTACAAGTCGCAAAAGTACGTACAAAAAATTCGATACGCCCTCACGCGCGCGCGCGCGCACACACACACACACACGCGCGCGGTGATAAAAACAATATAAGTGACTTGCTGCTGTCAGCCATAGCAGGGCAGCACAAATTGAGTGTACGACATGACAAAGTAGTGGTTGACAAAGACAAGCCCCTATCGTTCACAGGCTTACAGGATACGGGCTGTGCAATAATATATTGTGATGATATGTGTGCTTTTAAAAAAAAGGAGTGATAAAGTAACAGGATTACAAGATTCACGAAGACAGAAGAAAAAGAAGGTTTAGTCAGAAAAAAGGTAAAAGGAAGTAGGGTAAAAAAATTTTAAAAATTTAGTCTAGGCATGGTGTAGAGTTTAAGTGAATACAGTTAGTTCAAGCAAGTATGAGGAAGTATGTGTAATATAAGGATATTTTGAAAATTTAGTCTAGGCGTTGTGCAGAATATAGTATATTCAATATGTATAGTAAGTTTAAGTGCAAAAAGTTCGTTTAAGAAAGTGTGAAGTGTAATATACGGTCACTTATGCGTGTATATACATTAGGGTGTCTCTTATTTCCCAAATTGCTGCTAGCTCGGCTCCCAATCCTCAAATATACTGGTTATTACTAAAAACTACGAAATTAACTGATAAATCCCGCCAAATAAGAGTCTATACCTTGCCCATCTTCAAAAAACTGTTTTTCCGCATTTTTACGTGTTTTTTCATTGCAAACATTTTTTCCATCCCTCTAAAAGTATTATATGTGTACAATAATCATCTCATATGTCTCCATAATGTATAAAGTAGGATCAGTAATTTTTTAGAGCCTGAAAAATAAAATTTGAGTCAAATATAGCGTCCAAAACCTGCAAAAATACCAATAAAAGCACGGGTTTTTCACGTTTTTGCATTTCTAACCATACTTGGATTAGCAGAATAAGATATTGTAAAAGTAGATTTCAAAACCTTTAATTTGATTTTGTGGAGGACTCTCTAGCTCCTCTAGAACCGAAGATATTTCCGTTTGAAATTGGCTTTAAAATTGAAGTATCAAATCTGTGAATGGGTGCATGAAGACTTGTGTGATATACAACTTTGTTTGGCTCTTATATTGGTTCCTGGGGTCCTGTCGACTTTTCCAAAAAACTAGGTTAAATGTTTTGATGTCAGCTATCGTTCTTGGTATCGTTATTACTCGTTGTTAAAATTAATTTCATAATTTTTTTGAATATACAACCAATGTCAAAAAAATTATTAGTACAAATATTCTTAAAATTTACTTTAATCTCTCAAAAAATTAATTATACAAAATAATTTAACGTTTTAGCGTTCTGTCAATGAAATTTATTGTACTTCATACAATTAAATTGTAATTAATTGTATTACTAATTCTTGTAGTAATTATATTATCACTTCGTGTGATTTATCGCATAAATTTATTCAAAAACTGAAATAATTAAAATACATTGAAATTCAAACTCTCAAAGAAGAATGCATTGCGTGCGCTGAACAGTTTCGACACACGGCCGAATGCAGGCCACTGTCGAATCAAGACATCAACAATTCGTGACGTTGTAAGCGAGCGCCACTTTTTATGTATACATATCCCGTAATTTTAAGTTTGTAAATATTGCAAATATTACGTTACAAACAAGATTTTAAAAAGCCTTGCACGTATTCAATTAAGCAGTTCGTATGCAGTCACGGACTCCGTACGCGTCAGTTCGACAATTGGCGATATATTCGTGAAAGTAATTTTCCTTATAAATATCCGTATAGAATTTCATTGTCGCGATATATTCACACGCGAATAATATTGTAAGAGAATTTTATATAGTTAGTTAAATAAATAATAGAGTTGTAGTGAAATAAAATTCATTTAAAAGTTCTTTGCAAACAACATCCTATTTATCCAATACGAAGCTGAATCTGCTTGCTCGCAACGAAGCATCATCCCACCCAAAAGGTAAGTTTTCTTACTTACAATTAGTTACTAACAGTGAGAGTGTTAAGCGCGACTAATATTATTATAGCTTTTGCCACTACCCCTATCATTACGTTCATGACTATTTTATAAAGAGTAGTCAGGACGTAACAATATGTTAATGTTAGAATCTCTAATTTGTGTGCTCAATAAACCTTGTTAGATGTTGCGAATAATATGCACGGCTATTGGATTTCACTTTAAAAAAACACGTCTTTCCAAACGTCTAATAACCGGATGAACTTCTGTTTTCAATCAATCAAAGAAAAAAAGATTAAAATCTACAAATTTTATGACTTTAAACAATGCCTAGCGACAGAGTTAACCAAAACTAGACTTTTAGCTGTTATTAATCATTTGCAATCAGCTTTGTGAAAATAAAAAATGGATATATGGATACTCGATAAATTTTAACAAAACATTCTATTTAAAACATATTGTTTGATACTTTATTTAATGTTTTTTTTTGCAGTACCACAAGTAATTTTTCAATTTGTTTATTGTTGCTGCTGAGATTTTAGGATCAATATTAGAGTACTCGTATATTCTTTTAAAAAGGTTTAAGTCATTGTTTCGAGCAGCAATGGCTAACGGTGCTTCATACTTTTACACACTTACTACCCTTTATAGAATAGTCAAAACGTAGTGATGAGTAGTGACAAAGACTGTAATAAATGTTAATACGCGCCTAACACTCTCACTGTTATTAAATAAATAAGAAGAACTTAGCTTTGAGAACTGCGATGTCTAGTCTACAGAATGCAGATTCAAGTTCGTACTAGATGGGTAGGATTTCGTTGTAAAGAAATTTTAAAACATGAATTTTATTCCACTGTAACTCTATTGTTTATTCAGCTAACTATATAAAATTTTCTTACAATATTGTTCACTTTCAACAGAGATGAAATGCGATTTTTATATTTATAATTGAAGCTGCTTTTGCAAATAAAGTATCACCAATTGGCGAACTGTCGTGTACGGAGCCCGCGACTGACATGCATTTTATTGTGTGTCGAAACTGTACAGCGCATGCAATGCATTCTTCTTTTGAGAGTTTGAATTTCAATGTTTGTATTCTAATGATTATCATGCTTTCAGTATTTTAAAAAATGTATGCGATGAGTCGCACGACGTGATAATACCATGATTCGATATAAACAAATACAATAAATTTAGATATGTTGTAAAATTTTTTTATTTCTTGAGTGTTATAGAATTATTTTTACAGTACTGTCTACGCTTACAAGAATAGGTAGACGATCGATTTTTTGCAAGAAAACCTATTAGGAATTATTTTTCCGTCCCAGTGCACTATTACGTATGGTAAATCTTTATTTTGAAACAGTAATTTTATTTTTATAGCTTTTTCCTGCCTCAACATGGTCCTCACTCTATGAAAAGATGTTTTATTTAATATTAATGTTTCAATGTCAATGCCTAAGCCATGAGCAACTATGCTAATTAAAATCACTGTATTCATGTAAGGTATCCTGCATTTATTGAATGCACCGACAACTTCTGGTGTCATAACATCTACATTACCTCTAACATCTTTTTTCGAATAATTTCGTCCAACTGGAGAATAAACAATTTCAGAGCTATTCTGTGAAGATGAACAGGCGTCATCATTCAAAACAGGCTGAAATTCTGGTTTTAAGAGTGTAGATATCAACTTTCCTCCTAAAAAACATATTTGATGTTTTAATTTAATAATTTTTTATTTTCTTTGAAAATTTCGCTACATCAAAAATGATATACTTGAAATTATATTTTTTAAATGAAACTTATGATCAGTTGGTGAAATGTTAATGAAACTTTAAATCTCTAAAAGTTTACGCAGAAAATACTTACTATCGTGTACCAAAGAAGTTTAGTAAAATTTTAACTTATAACAGATTTTTATTATTAAACACACATTCAAATATCAAAGATGAGTGTAAAATATAATGCAATGAATTAAATTTTATCATTGCAAAAAATATAATCTTGTAGATAACATAGATTTGTAAGGTTATATGTAAATTTATTTACAATTTTTACAGTATTTATCATGCCCAAAAATATTATTTTTGAAAATTATAATAAAAATGGAAGTTTTAGAAAGTAATGTTTAAAATGTTTAAAGTTAATTGCTTTTTTTTAAAACTTTTTTGAAAAATAAATACTTCTTGTTGGAGGCACCAAAAATTTTGTGTATAAAAAGTGTGATAATTCTGAGTAATCATAAAAATCATTATCAATTTATTTCTTAATAAGATTGTAATTTGAAATCTATAGATTATTTTTTATGAGATATTAGGATCACAGGATTTTTTATTCATATTATGCTGTGAAGATCAATTTTTTAAGTTTTTAGGCTTTTTCAACTCGAATAGTTAAATAAATAAAATGTTTACATCAATTTATTAACAACTTAAAAACGTATTTCTAATGCATTTAAAAACAGCTATTAATTTTAAAATTAATTGAATTAGATATTTACTTGCAGTTTTTTCCTTTGCATCTTCTCCGCTTGATAATTCGGGTTGAGAAATAACAATTGTTTCTGAATCACTTGTAACGGTAGGTACATTTGAGTTACACAATGTGTCTTTAATTCTTTATTTTGCTGTTAGTAAATAGGTCTTCAGTTTTATCTAGAATGGCACATATCATACCAAAAGCAAGCTAACCAGTATCTTAATTGAAGTGTCAGCACAAATCTACAAGCATATCAAAGAGAACAAAAGCAAAGTTTTCATCGGATACCATAACTGTAAAGTATACGATGACATCAATGTGAGACCGTGCTACAACTGTGGAAGATTTTTCAAAAATAAAGCAGAAAATATTATGTATATTAACATCACAAGCTTAAACGCTAATTTTGATAGTCTATGAATTCTAACTGATAATCTTGACATTAAACCTTTTGTAATAGTTTGTACGGAGACTTGGGTTCTAGAATTCTACAAATACTTTTCTATTACTGGATATAAAATATATTATAACAATAGCTCGATAAATCAGTGCGATGGAGTTGTAGTGTATATATCTGATACACTAACGGAATGTACAGAAACTGTTCAAATTGGAAAACTAAAAATTTTACATACCGTATTTCAAATAGATAAAAATAGCACGTTTCAGATGTCTGCACTATACAGATCGCATGATTTAACAAAATCAAAATTTACATTATGTCTAAAAATGTTCTTGAAAGATAAGCAAAATGTTAAAAATCACTTTGCCATAGGCGATTTTAATCTTGATATATTAAAACCAGATCAGATAGGACAAGAATTCTTAAACAACTTTATGGAAAGAGGTTTCTCGCCAGGTTTTCAAACGATAACTAGACCTTCACACTCAATGGATACGGGCTCATGCATTGATAACATTTTCATAAAAACCTCTATAATTAAAACAAAAACTTACGAGTTGCTAAGTAATATTACAGAACACTTCCCACTATTTCTATCATTGAAAAAAATTAAAATTGATAATTGGAGACAAAATATTAGAATAATCAATTACAGTAACCTTAAAAATTAGCTTCAAGTGAAAATTGGAATGAGATCTTGTCAATGCGTGACCCAATTCCTGCAACAAACTTACTAATAACCAAAATAAAAAACTGTGATGAATATGCATGTAAAACCAAAGAAACACTTTAAAATATCTGGAAAAGGGAACCTAACAACATCGCTGCAGAAAACGAATACACAACTTATGATAAAATTCTACGTAAAGTTATCAAGGATGCCAAATTAAAGTACGATCGACTAAACGTTGAGAAATACACTAACAATCCTAAAAACCTCTGGGCTTTGATAAATAAAAAACTAGGCAAAAGCAGGAAACCAAATACTCCAATTACTAAAATATACAATAAAAATAATCAATTAATAACTGATCCAAAGAGTATCGCAGACAATATGAATGAGTATTTTGGTAATGTTGGTCTAGAACTGAGTAAAAAATCGAAATGCCAATTAATGCAAAGCTAAAACTACCGAAAACAAATTCAAAATCAATTTTCCTCAAACCAACTAATTGTACTGAAATCGCAAGCATCATAGACAATATGAAGCTGAAGAATGGTGGGGTTGATAACATAAACGCAAAAACTATAAAAATACTTGCTCATTATCTTTTAAAACCACTAGAACACATTATCAACCTATGCATACAAACTACAATCTGGCCAAATTCCTTAAAAAATGCTGAAATCATACCCATATACAAAAGTAATGACAAAAGTTATGCTCAAAATTATAGACCAATAACCCTAATTACCAATTTAGAAAAATTTTCGTAAAAATAATTTACGACCGACTTTATGATTTCATGGAGTCCTGCAATATCATCTCACAAAATCAGTATGGATTTGTTAAAAATAAGGGAATTAAAGACGCATTGCAAAACATTACAAATACTATATACAAAAATTTAGATAGAAGCAGGCCAATGGCTATAACCTTCCTAGATCTTGCGAAAGCCTTCGACACAGTTAATCATAGCATCCTACTACAAAAACTATATCAATATGGCATAAGAGGTTGCGCCTATAAATTAATATCAAACTACTTATCCAACAGACAACAAAGAGTTAAAATTAACGATACACTAAGTGAATCAATGATTGTAAATATGGGAGTATCACAGGGTACTATCCTCGGGCCATTTCTTTTCATATTATACATCAACGATATGCTAAAGGAAAACATAATTTCATATGCTGATGATACTGCCATAATAATTGAAGATAATACTTGGAAAAACGTTGAACATAAACTAAACGAAGAAATAAAAAATATATCGAGCTGGTTCGCCTTAAACAAACTCTCACTAAATCTGGAGAAATCTACATATATGAACTTTGGTAATCATCCAGATAGTGTCCCGAATAACTTTGAGATAAAATTAGATAACAAAATATTAAAAAGAACGGACAACTGTTGCACGGCATCATTGCACGGGGGGAGCCTACGGAGGTGCCTTAAATCCAATTGTAAATCTACAGAAGAGAATATTGAGAATTATCAACAAAAATCTCTTCATAACTAACAAAACCCACTCAACATTACTCAATTATTTGTTAAAGAAGCGTTATGCTACTATTATAACAAACTAAAATCAATATACTCAAACTCAAACAGTGTAACAAGATACAAAAAAATTCAGATTTCGAAGTACTACAAAACAATTAGTAATAAGAATAGTTATATCATGGCGATAAAACTTTTTAATAGACTACCAAATACCTTAAAGAATATACAAACAAAAAATTTGAAAAAAAATAATAAGAGATTGGATTGCGACAAATATAACATATTCATCTATTAACCTTAACTATAAGTCAAGGTTAATAGATGAAGTCAACAACATGAATTGGATCACAACAAATAAAGAGATTTCGACATATCCAACAAATACGGAATGACGCATATCAATTTGTAACAAGACGACACATGTTGCAACCATAGAATCAAGAACAAAAGCATAAAATTAAAACTTCATTAAAAAAAACACTAGATACAACTGAGGAAAAACATAACAACAATATTAAATATAAACCTATAGAAACATTTTTTGATGATATAGATAAAATGGCTGAAAATAATAACATCAAGACGGCTTCTAGAGAAGCAAGTAAAGCACCAGGCAAACCGATTTTAGAAACAAACAACTACCGCATGACATATGGTGATCTAAACTACTTAGGTTCTAACAAAGCATACCTATACTTTGATAGAGGAGTTAAAGGTAAGCAGAGTTTTATCAACTCAATGTACCCTCTAAAACAACAACCACAGCATAAGGACCTAATAGTTTTCGACGACATAGTCTTCACTTCACCTTGCAATTGCGACTCATCGAATCAACACAAGCAGATGTTTCTACATTACAGAGTGACGTGTGCAGTTGGACTTACATGTCCAGCTAGATTAAGCAAATTCGAAAGAATAATTTTTGCCAGAAAGATGAATGCATCTACCGAAATCTTCACAACAGCGAGACAAATGTTAATTAGATATTGGTAAACGAGAGAATCGTGTGCAATAAATGGTTACAAATCAGGGTCTGGTAGCACCCTGCTTCCAAGACCCAAGGTACATTGTAACCTAACAAAACTAAGTATTAATATAGCTATGATGTGGGGAATTATTATTATAATAAGCGCTTTAATATAGAATACAAAATTTATCATTACTAGTTGAAATAAGAATTTATCAAGGTTGTTTCACACATTTGTTTTTATTACTTTGTTACATTTATTTTATTATACACAAAAATGTATATTTAGTATTAAGATAGTTTTTTAAGTTTTTGTTTGTACCGGACCTATGAACAGGTAACTCTGTTTACCTGTGTGGGTAATTGCGTGGATTGTTATTAATATTATAACTTCTATGTAATTATATTTTCTGGTAACAAATAAATAAGTTATTATTAAACCTTTTTTTCTTAAAATTGTTATTTTTTGTTTTATTTCATTAATTGGCTTAAAAAATAAAATTCTTCTTTCATTATCACTCATTGATAAAAGATTACCTCCATTAGAGATGTCAAAAACATGAAGTAGTTCGTTTACAAATTCACATTTATTTTCATTCATTGACTGATCCTTTTGAAAATTGCAAAATTCCAAATATAATTTATATAATTTTTCACGGCAATGGTAATTCCTAATTGTTTTAATCAAAGCCTTATTACATAATAGAATTACTTCAATAATAACTAATTTTATAGCATCTCGAACATTATTTTTTTTCCTTTGGTCTTATGAAACGTAAGTTGAAATACTTCTGAAATACTTGGTAATTTGTGAATATTTAATTCTCTGATAGTATTACTACATATACTAATAAGATATTTATGCGTTAGTACAGAATTCATTGTGTGATCCTAATTGTAACGTATAGGGTTTACGTACAGTCCTAAATAAATTTCAATTTCCATTAATTAATATTAAAATGTTTATTATATTTTAAAACACTGTATGTACTACAACACTAACTTTGTGTCATTAAACAATTTAACATTTAATGACTAACAAAAAGAAATAAAATTACATGTAAAACTAAAATAAGAAAACTATGCAATGCAAAAAAAATGTATTTATGTGGAGCACAGAAAATTAAATAGTCAATTCTGTTTCTCTTGTGAGTCATTTCAAGATTTTCTCTTTATAAAAAGTACAACAACATTAAAATATAAAGGTCAACATTATACTGAATTTTTCCATGGATAAAAAGTACAACAACATTAAAATATAAAGGTCAACATTATACTGAATTTTTCCATGGCGGAAAATTAATTAAAAAAAAAAGAGAACCATCACAAATTTTTGTTAATACTCATGATTTTTTGCATTTTTTCGTAAAAAATGTGATGTCCTGTAATTTATTGTGATTTATTATTATAGTTCGGATATCTTTTCACGAATTTTAAAAATTAAATGACAAATAGTAACAAAAAAGCACGACAAATAATTATTAATGTATCTGTTTAAAATTCACGTGAGGACCTTCATGATCTTTTGTTGTGATCATTTATGACCTTTTGGAAGTTTTTGTGAGCTATTGTAAATATATGTAATTTAAAAAAAAAATGGTGAAAAACATGTTCAAACACTGACAATAAATCACAATACAACATAGGTTATTTTCTACATTATTTAATATAAATGAATATTTTTCTTCAAATGAGAGTAACATAATCATTGAAAATACAAATAATGTCTATGAATTACTTACCTAGATAGTTCACTGTATATTCCAGCATCACCAAATTTTAAAAAGCTTTCAAAGAAAAAATGTACTTAAATTATACATTAAAAAAACAATCTAATTATTATTTTCTTTCTATAAGAATATTTTTTAAGATATGAATTGCAATTTAATTTGGCACCTAATCGATATTTTAGATATATTTATGCGATTCCAATATTTGCGATAATATATACATTATACATGGAATAAAATATGCGAAAAAGAAATCATATAGTACATATATGTCAAAAGCGAATGCATACAGTAGTGCACTTCTTACGTATATTTACTATTTGATTTCTTTATGGCATTTTTTACGCGAAATTACAAAATTTTCTTGAAGATTTATATATAAGCACTTCTGTAATTATTTAATTTTTATTTTAGATGTTTAATATTTACAAAATTATTTATAGCTTAAATATTTATTAGAATGATCAAAGTCTGATAATAGTAAATATAGCACATTGAGTGAATCAGGGCCGTGCAAATGATTCTTGTCAGTAACGGCTTTCGTATACGTGTAGAATTAAATAATATTAATTATTTTGTATAATTAATTTTTTGAGAGATCAAAGTAAATTTCAAGAATATTTGTACTAATAATTTTTTTGACATTGGTTGTATATTCAAAAAAATTATGAAATTAATTTTAACAATGAGTACTTGAGTAATAACGATACCAATAACGATAGTTGACATCAAAACCTTTAACCTAGTTTTTAGGAAAAGTCGACAGGACCCCAAGAACCAATATAAGAGCTAAACAAAGTTGTATATCACACAAGTCTTCATGAACCCATTCACAGATTCGATACTTCAATTTTTAAGCCAATTTTAAACGGCAATATCTTCGGTTCTAGAGGGGCTAGAGAGTCCTCTACAAAATCAAATTAAAAGTTTTGAAGTCTACTTTTACAATATCTTATTCTGCTAATCCAAGTATGGTTAGAAATGTAAAAACGTGAAAAAACCGTACTTTTATTGGTATTTTTGCAGGTTTTGGACGCTATATTTGACTCAAATTTTATTTTTCAGGCTCTAAAAAATTACTGATCCTACTTTATACATTATGGAGACATATGAGATGATTATTGTACACATTTAATACTTTTAGAGGGATGGAAAAATGTGTACAATGAAAAAACACGTAAAAATGCGGAAAACAGTTTTTTAAAGATGGGCAAGGTATAGACTCTTATTTGGCGGGATTTATCAGTTAATTTCGTAGTTTTTAGTGATAACCAGTAGATCTGGGGATTAGGAGCCGAGCTAGCAGCAATTTGGGAAATAAGGGACTCCCTTATATACTTGGTGATGAGTATAATAATATAGAATATTGAACATATATAGTCATTGTACAAGTATTTCATAGAAGCAAGTGTGAAAAGTATAGTTTTTCAAGAATTTAGTATCGGTATGGTAAATAAATTTCTACCTTTATTGGTCTACAAAAGTATGTCTAAAAAGATGCATATAAATGGTGATCATGTAGAATACAGTATATTTAATATCTTCCAAAATAACTTTTTTCAAAAGTGAAAACCTTGGCAAGAAAAAGACTAATAAATATAGTGAAATCTTTAAATATTAAAATGTCAAGTAAATGTTTTTTGCTATACGCATTAAGATATCATTTTTTGGGAAAACTAATTTCAACTTTAATTTTATATCTTAATGCGTATAGCAAAAAACATTTACTTGACGTTTTAATATTTAGAGATTTCACTACGTTTATTAGTCTTTTTCTTGCCAAGGTTTTCACTTTTGAAAAAAAAATTTTTGGGAGATTCCACATCCTTTACAAAGCATATCCTCCTTGCTATTGCACTTCATGAAATCTTGATCTATTCGATAGACAATAAGCTAGTATTGCTTTAGACATTGATCGCATCGCGCATATAATCGTATAGCATTATTATATGCATATAATCGCGTGTGTCGCCGAGTAGCAGACGAATGTCGGTAAAGTCGATGAACCACTTTAACCACTGGTATATAATACCTAACCTCACCGGAAGTCACGTGACCGGAGAAGACGAAAAAGATCGGGAGAGGATGGAAACTCTAAACGAAAAGAAATAATTTCAAAGTATATAGGGTTGCGCCGTCGACAAATCGTACTTCGTACTTTTTCTTGCCAGCGCGGCGCTGTCGCGCCCCTTGATACATAGTAAATTTGACTAAAAAAAGTTGTTTTGAGCAAGTATGTTGTGTAACGTAAGCTCACTTCTTATGAACATCAGGTCCTGCGCACGGATAGAAAGTCAATTTTTCGAGAATGAGGCTTCGCTAGTAGAAAGACTTTTTTCAATTGGGTATTTAGAATTTGTAATACTGTGAATTTGTTCAAAATTCAATTTTCTCTAAAATAGCCAGAATACTTTTAAGAAAAAACCTTTTTGTAAAAAATTGCTTAGAAAGAATTGAAAAATAACGCATTTTTGGTCAAATCCAATAAGCGTTCGCCCTGGGTATAAGACGTTTCTTCGAAACTCTTTATACGGGGTGATTGCCTAAAAACCGAATAAAATTTAATATTAAAATACTGCTGACATTGTATGCGTACGGGAGAGTATTGAAATATTGAATTATCTCCATATACTCCCTAGTAAATACGCATTACTTCAGTCTTCTTAATATACATAGCGCGTTTCGCAATAATATCGATCTGACTTGAACGCTCGATAATAATTTAATATCTTTACTAATGACAAGATTTTTCACGTTCTCGTTTTATCACCTCTCTGCCTACACTAAACAAAGGAAAATTCAAATAATTCAAACTAATCGTTCGCGGTTAATCATATATTATATGAAACATGAGGTCGCTGAATTACGAATAAAGTATGCGATAATTCTAGAGCTCCCTCCAGATGTCTCTGGGGGAATCAAAATCAACACCCGTCTGACTGCAATTTACTTTACTGCATATCTAGAGACCTTGCACAAACTATTAACAAAACCGAACGTCCTCGGACATTCGAAAAGACGCGGACCTGACAATTTATCATCATTATTGATATTATTACAATACTATTTTGCGATCATCTGATTCTTTAGCTGTGTGTCGCACACCTCCATGACAATGTTGGAGTATTAAATACCTTATAGACTGTTTCTATCTGCATAAGTCCCCCCCCCCCCCCCCCCCAATGTACAAGCACTAAGTCAAATTTGCATCTAAAACCACTTATGAGCCATTATATCATGTTTGTTTTTACATAACTTCTAGTAGAAGGTCAGGCCTATTCTGAAACTTTACAGCTACTTTTTTACTATAAAAAGGTGTCTTTTTACTATTTTGAGGTGGTCGGAGTCCAGATCAGAACATTCATATTTGCAAATTTTAAAGTTTAAAATCCAAAATAAGGTAGCCTTAACATATATGTAGGGCTTGAAAATTATTTTCAATAAAAAAATTCAGAAAATTTCGCGAAAAATGTATCTGGGTAGTTTTAGTTAAAAATGCATCCCACATGAGCTACAAATCACTGAAAATAGGCAAAAAATGCTTGAAATTCCAACTTTGACCAACTACAACTCGAAACCATGTGAAGGAATCGCGCTGATTGTTTTTGGAAATCAGGTACAACATGTTGACCATATATATATATATATATATATATATATATATATATATATATATATA
>QLSS01000246.1:79741-100482 GCA_024372645.1 Trichomalopsis sarcophagae
ATATATATATATATATATATATATATATATATATATATATATATATACAGTTTAAGTGGATGTCGTAGCCAGAAATCGCGAGTTGTAGGATATACTACTTGCGTCACGTGGTATATGACATTGTATGATGGCGCCATCTATCAGAACAAAGATCCCCCAGTAGATGGCGCCTAAATTAAAAAAGGTATGTAACAAATCAGCCCTGTTGAAAAAATTGTGATTTTGTTATTTTATTTACAGCAACAGAAAGTATAAAAAATATTATTTTATAGAATTTAATAGTCCGATCCCAAACTGTTAAAAGTTACGTGATTTTGACATAATAATTTCCAACACTTTTAGTAATTCCAACAAACGAATAATTGATTTTTTTTACAACGGTAATATGACTGTTGTTTTTGCATTTGTTTATTATTATATGTTAAATATATTTCTTGTGTATTTCAATGTTCATTCTCTTTTGAACTCCATTGAGATAAATCATGAAGGCATATATACAATACACTTTACCATGTATACTATATTTTCTTCTATTTTCTGATCAATATTTGTAATTTTGTATATTTGATTGAATATTATATACAATTATTTTGCAGAATTACTTATAATAATAATAAAAAACACAACAAAAATAAGCATACACTAAAAAATATAAAAAAGCGTGTGCGATAGAGCATGCAATAGGAATAATTTGTGTAAAGAGGTTTCTGTAATCTATATCAGTTTTGTTTGCATAATTTTTTTTCATACATATATTCATTGTGTAAATATTCATTTCATTGTTATTCCATATACCTTTTTTACTGTATATAATTGCACTAAATAGTAATAATTTAGTAATACAAAACAAAGTGAACATGCATTATTAAAAAAAAAGTGCGAGTAATAGAGAAAAGACAAATTGCACATGCAACAAATCAGTATTTCTGATGGTTTTATATCGTACTGTAATTTTTTTTATAATTTTTATTGCATTTAGTGTTATTTCCTTAGACGTATTTGAAATCTTACTAATTAATATAACGATTTTTCTTCTTATTCATTAATAATTACAAAAAAATATTAAAAAATATGATTTTCAACATATTTTTATTCGATGCCAATTTACTATATTTAATTTGTATGCTAAAGGTAATACACATGCTAAGGGCCATATTAAAGCATTTGATACTAATATCACTACCATGCAATACAAAAATCTACAATATAAGAATAACAATATTTTATTTCAATTATTTAATTGCAAGTTTATATGCTTGCTACGCTCGAGCGCTAATATCACGGTGCAAATCTGAAAAGTTTTATTTTTTAACATTTAAAAAATCTTTTAATTAAATTAAATTATGGAAAAAAAATGTTGGAGCTCACATCTTCAATTTTGGTGTTATCATCCTGATGGATTACATGATTTTTCCATTATGTGAATTTCATAGTTTTTTTTATATTTTTACTCTTTATATTTGACTTATTTTAAACAACTTAGAATAAATATATTGAAGGTTGCAAAGTCACATCAGTTGACTGTCACCTGCCTTTTTTCAGTAAGGCTGCTATAGTGCCACGGACAATCATGACATTCCGTATTTATGCCGTTAGTACAGAATATAGAATAATGCATTACATTACATTTCTATTGAGTTCAACAATTTAGTACATATTATTTATAAATTATATGCATAATAGTGAAAAATGATCGGTCAAGCAGCAATAAATTGTATCTGAGCCCATTCGAATACTTACTATGGCTTGTGAAGTGTATTAGATCAAAATTTAATATTTTGCCTGGTATCTGTGTTTGGTCAAAATATGAAAATTATCTATTTTAACCATAAGACTGATAAAACTTATTTGAACTTATAGCGCAGCTCATGGTATTTCCAAAAAGTATATTAATTAGTATAATCTTTGGATTTCTAATTCAAATGCTATTGAAAAAATTGAAAACAATTTTTAGTCTTGGTTCATATTTTTCAGTTTTATAAGAGTTTTATTTTCTTATAGCTCCTGAACCACAAATCCAAACTAAGTGATTAATATACTTTTTGGAAATGCCACTAGTTGCTTTGTACGTTGAAATAATAATCATCATTATTATCATTACAATTGACTATTTTCATATTTTGACCGAACACTGATGCCATGCAAAATCTAGTACACTCGACAAGGTACACTATGTGTTTGACTGAGCTCATATATTACTTTATTTTGGTTATACACCATTACCAAGCATCAATCGTTTACAATATCTTATTAAATTAAAATAAACTAATATATAAACTAATCCGAACACCCACTGTAGCTTTTCGAATATAATTGATCAAAATTTTTAGTTTTGCATTGGTATTGGTGTTAGTCAAAATATTAAAATAGTCAACTGTAATTATAATAATGATGATAATTATTTCAATTTACAAAGAAACTAGTGAAATTTCCAAAAAGTATATTAATCACTTTTGTGGTTCAGGAGCTATAAGAAAATAAAACTATTATAAAACTGAAAAATAATTCATCAAATCAATTTTACAGAAAGTCAAAAATTTTAATACTTTTTCTTTGTATTTACTATATAAAAAAGTTTAGGATTGAGATACAACAAGCATTGGAGTCCTTGATTGTATATTAAAAAAAGATATAAATTTTTTATCTGATTTTTAATTTTATAATAACTTTTGATTATTACATTTAATTATATTGATTGTATGTTTTGATTTATCTCCTATAAATGTTAATATTTAGTTCATTTGTAATTAAGTTATAACTTATAAATAGCAATTTTGATATTACGAGCGAGCGTGAGCGAACATATTTATAAATTTAAATACAACGTTAACGTTAACTGCATGGTTTTTATACTTAATCAAAATGATGAAAATGCAAAAAATTTTTTACACACGGATATACCATACATGTTGGACACCCCGGGTACGATCCTGGAACGCATAATCTGCGTCAGAATGGATCATTTTATAAAAGGAAAAGGTGGATTAGCGAAACACCAATATGGCTTTAGGAAGAATCGTTCAACCCTGGACGCAGTTAGCCTAGTGATCGACACTGCACAAACATTGATAGAGGGGAAAAGATGGTAGGGAGGAAAAAAAGAAGTACTGTGCCATAGTTACATTGGATGTCAAAAATGCATTCAATTCGGCCAAATAGAGTGAAATACACGAAGCACTCCGGAAACAGGATGTGCCCTTATATATGAGAAGAATGATGTCCG
The DNA here is from genome assembly GCA_024372645.1 of Trichomalopsis sarcophagae. Classification (NCBI taxonomy): domain Eukaryota; kingdom Metazoa; phylum Arthropoda; class Insecta; order Hymenoptera; family Pteromalidae; genus Trichomalopsis; species Trichomalopsis sarcophagae. The sequence goes on from QLSS01000246.1 coordinate 82,965, forward strand.
GCTATTATAAGGACAGAATCCTATTATATGACGCCGAAAAAGTAAACAGAAGTCTTGATTCACTCGAAATTAGGGTCAAAATGACTCTATAAGGGCTCATTTTGTTCGTTGTGTAATAGGAAACAAAAAAAAAGTGTATTGCCGAAATATCTGACAGTATATTATATATATAATATTGACGAATATAGCAGACTTTCCCTTATATCGGATATATCGCTTTTTCCAAACCTAATATCTTCACAAAAAATGGAGATATCGATCTGATTTTTTTTTCTTAATTCAAACGTAGGTCATACCAATTGAGGAAAAATTATTGGAAATACAAGCATCCCCCATTGAGGGCGTGAAATTAGGGAATTGAAGGGTGAAAACATGGAAAATCGTCGAAAAAATGCTTCAAGGGTTTTCGTGGATGGCAATGATTTTATTAACAGCCCCAACTTTGTTTATGGTTTTCCGTTACCATCCCTTACTATAAGCGTAAGAGTGCGAATCAAGAGGGTTAAAATATGAAAAATGGATTATACATTTTTTTATCATGTACTGTTATATATATGACTCCGTATAATCTAATAACAGATTTTTCATCTCCTGAGTCATTGAGCTTTTTTTTGTTTTCTTCGATGTCTAATAGCGAAAGATAAGGATCGGAATTTATAAATAAGCGACAAAACATATCCGTGTTTGTTGCAACCCTGAAATAATAGTAATGGATATAAAATTATCTGATTTGAAGAAATTTGCAAAATTTTTTTTTATTTGAAATCTTTAGAAAGGTAATTTAATAAAATAAGCTCTTTTTTACATAAAAATTATCTTTAAAAATTCTTTTTTTTTTGAGCAATAAAACTAATATATTACATAAGTTGCACAAACCAGTTATCGGAAATACATTAAAAAATTAATCTCTTAAAGCATCGAGGAACTTTTCTTGAGAATCTATCTCTGAACCTTTTAATCGTTTTATGATTATTTTCTTGGGCTTCTTCACTAAGCATCCCAATAGGTAAAATTAATTCTTCCATAACATGCATTGATGTAGGCATTTTATACCAGTTGTAGAGCTCTACGTATTTAAATGCCGTCTCTTTGCAATAAGCACCAAATGCTTCATTATTAACTAAGCAATTTGATGAAATAACTGTCATAATAACTTTAAATCTGTATAACAAGTGTTCATTAAATCCTACAAATCATTATTTATTTTATTATAATTAATCAGTGATTATAATTAAATTTTGGTAGAAATAAAATTATAAAAATTGTACCAGTTATTCGAGCAACAACGTCAATATTATTAAAAAATTTTCTAGCAGTATTACCATTATTGGTATTACCAGATCCCTGCGTTGGCCCATCTACCAATATACTTAATTCACTTTTAAGTTGATCTTGAATCTCTTTTTTATTTTGTTACTACTTCAAAAACTTTTGGAACCTTATGGAAATATTTATCTGATATTATATTTCTTTCAATCATATTATCAATATCGTTGAATTTTCCTATAATGGCATCACATACAAAATATCTTTGACATGATGAATCATTAAGAGCATTGCAAACCTAAAAGTTAAATAATTTTATGAAGGAACAACAAAATGAATTGTCTATAGAGAGGTCTTTGATTTTTCCTTTATAAAAAAAGCCTGCAGAAAATCGTAGACAATCTTTACAGGAATAACTGTAATACCCGGCACACAATCCGCGGCCTAAATTAAAATCAAATCAATATAATATAATTCATAAATTTTAAAGTCACTCGACTGCTTTTCAGAAACACAAGGATGTTTCGCTGCACCGCTCTGGCACGTAAACAATACCGCAGAGTCGCCAGCAGCGGCGAGAGAAGAGCATAACAAATATTACGTAACAAGGGCGAGCACGCAGGGGCGTAAATCATTAATTATATTCAACTTTCTTTCTCTTTTTTGACCTGTCGTCAGATATAGGATACAGGGCAGTAAATTTTCACAGCTCTTCAATAATAATATAAATTAAATATTTTGCACCGGATCTAGAAGAACCGTGACCGTTTTATAGCTGCAAACATTTTAGCGAGCATCATACAACAATTTCTTCAAGAATTACCTACCATAAATTGTTCTCTTTAAGGTGCCTATGAAATATGACGGATTATGCGTATGTATTTCATATTGCATCATTAATGAACAGATTTTTTTTTAATTATACAGATAAAAACATACACAAACTCCAATTTTTCTTAATAATATATGGATTGTGAACTAATTTAAACAACTATTTATTCTTTTTAATAGTCTGAAGTATTTTTATATTGTAAAAATAACACAAATCACTATGGTCGTAATTCTTCCCAAAATTTCTGCAGTAAAATTGTATGCCAGTTGATTACATGTTTGCTCATTTTCTGTTAAAGCTTCTGCGTAACTGTAGCATGATTTTTTATAATCATTATTTTTTAAATTATTTATAATTATGCAAACCCTGGTAGAAATCCGTTCTATAAGATATTTAGAAACAGACCATTTTAAAAAGATGGAAATCAATTTTTTTAGACATTCAGTCTTCACTTATTGGCATAATCTGGTAATATTGTCATATTAATTTCAGAACTTGGTTATACAGATTTCCTAATCCTTTTATAAATTTATAAATTATTATTATTTTTTTATAAATTTTAGTCGACAAATATTGATTGTTATTTGTGTAAACTGTTAAAAATAATTCAGATTACATATTTCTGCTCGGATATTCTTTATAAAATAAGTCAGGTAATAAATTTATACTTTTTGAGGATTTTGAGACCATTTTCATTGTATTAAATCCCGAAAAGAAAGGATAAAAGACATTCCAAATTTGTCAATCACAACAATATAATACTATCCTTAATAAATAAAATCTTTATAAGTCTTGCCTAGTTCCTAGATTATAAGTTATTTTTAAATTTACAGATTTCTACCAGTGTAGTACATACACACACACACACACACACACATATATGATAATATAAATATATAATAATCATTTCCAGCTGAGTGTTTGATTTCACAACCTTTCCGTCAATCATCGTCAATATCACTTCGAATTGGACAGTACAATCAGCTATAGAAACATCCTACAATTCTTTGAGCCATTATATCTCTTTCTTGATTTTTGCAAAGCTCATCAGTTTCTTTTTCATAAGAAATTGTTATTGGTCGACAAAGTTTAACCAATGATGGCCGAGGATTTTCCCAATGAACTGTTTTCGTAGTTTTATCAATCAACCGAAGTGGTACCATGGAACAGCAGAATATGCTGCTAAATGAATTTTTTTGATCATCTGACTTTTGACGATACGCGTTGACATCCATCCCGTCGAAACCATATTTTAAAATTAATAATAAAGTTGTATTCTCTTTATCATATAAAGATAGATTTAAACACATAAATAACGGCTCAATGGTGTAATTTAGTAGCTGCTGAAGTCGTACCACACATTTTGTTTCAGTCACTACTAGATTTTTTGGATAAGATTCTTCTCTAAATTTTGCAACCTACAAAAGAACGAAGTTACATAGATTTTTATTTCTAAAAATTGATATTTTTTTGGTTTTATAAAATACATTTCTATTGAATTAGTAAATATAACAATTTTAACTTAACATTAAAAATTAGAAATTAATTTGATGTTAAACAATTTAAACTAATAATAAGCGTATGATAAGCTATAGGATATAATATCAGCGATTTTAAACCAAGAAATAACATCTTCTGTTCATGATAAAAACAAATAATTTCATCAAATATTCATTCAAGATCTTACGCAAGATCGTATACAAGATCTTGTATAAGAGATTACGTAATATCTTCCCCAAGTTCCTACATAAGATCTTATGCAAGATTTTACCACCATAATCAATACAAATTTTTAATTTATAATTAATTCGAGTTCTTATGTAAGTTCTTATAAAAGACCTTATGTGACATTTAAAAGAACTTTTTATTCATCATTTACTCAAGATCGTATGCAGTATCTTGTATAAGATCCTACGTAAATCTTGAGTAAGTTATCAATAAAACGGTATCTTTTTGAGTGTTATATCAGATATTAGATAAGAACTTAGATAAGATCTTTAATTAATTATTAATAAAAAGATTGCTTTTGATTATGGCGGTAAGATTTTGTATAAGATCTTATGTAAGAAATTAGGCAAGATATTACGTAATGTCTTATGCAAGTTCTTATATACTATCTTGCGTAAGATCTTGAATGAATATTTGATGAAAATAATTTTTTTTTTATCATAAACATAAGATCTTCGTTCTTGGTCGCAAATCTCTGATAAGATCTTATGTACGATCTTACACAAGATCTTTGACAAGATCTGGTGTATGATTTTATGTAAGTTCTTACATACGATCTTGAGTAAAATTTTTAATAGGGCTCTGTATAAAAAAATAACATTCTGCGCGCGTGAGGAAATTGATTTTACCTGCATGTGAAATAAACTTTTTTCCATTTGCATAGAAATATACGCCATATTTAATAGTAATAATAATAATAATAATAATAATAATAATAATCATAATAATAATATAAATTAAATTAATACCTCTTTGTAGATAGAATATAAGTCGAGGCCGTATTTAAGTGCTATTTTCCTCGATATCTTGTAGGTGTATATACGCAGATTACCATTTACAATTAATTTCACAGAATCTTGAAGAGGCATGCGTGAACGCTCAGCAGGCTTCTGCATTAGTTCTAAAATTTCAGAGCAGTATCCGGATCAACAATTTTGTCCATCAACTTTACCCCACTGTGAATTCCATCCACATAACAATGTTTTATTTATTAAAATACGTAAATTAATTTTATATGAATAAAATCTGAGACATTTACTTATACTGTCAGTTTTTAAATGGCTCACAAAATAGCTCACAAAAATTATTTTAGGAAGATTTTAAACTAAATTGAAAGCTATAATTTCATGACATGATGTAGCAGACGAAAAGACAAATATATTTATATCTAGGAATGAAAACTCAATTACGATGAAGTATCGTATATTTGCCTTGATTCATATAATTATTAATCTCTATTACAAAGTTTAAAATGTGCAACATTCATCGATATAATAAAATAAAAATTTGAAATCGTAAAATACTACATAATTGTAAATCGAATGGCAACTATATTGTAGTTTAGTGAAATACTAAAACATGTTTCTTTTTTTTATAGATTTCCCGAAATTTTACATTTTTTTCTATAATTTTGTTTTCTACACATTGATAAGAACAACTTGATTTTAAATTATAATTACGAAGTTATTACATAAGAAATTGTTCTAGAAAGTATATTGAATATTATAGATGTAATTTATCTGAATAAAATACGTACGCACAAACACACACACAGTGCCCTATACATATATGCGACTTAAAGAGAAATTTTGAAACATAATTTTATAATTATAACAATGTTTATACCGATATATTTTTTAATTATCTTACCTGCAGGTTCAGGATTTTTGTTTAATAAGTCAAAAGTTAATCTCAATTAGCAGCCATTTTTCATTGTTTGTTTCGAAGAATCCAAAATTACGATTGCATCTCGAATATTTATGCAATTTTCTGTTGTAGTTATTATTATATTAATCACATTTTCATTATATTCTACATCAATAAAACGTATAATAGAGTCGATAACAGCTTTTTTCCGTTCTTCTTCACTCAAATGTTTATTATTTTTCATTGTAAGAAATATATCATGTAGTTATCTCCACGCTTTCGACCTACCGTTATACTCATGGTGTTGTCTGTTTATGTTTCGCGCGACATATATACACACGTGTTGCTTGTTTATGTTTTGCGCGACAGGTTTATATATATGTGTGTGTGCGTGTGTGTGTGTTATACCTATCTAATCAGCCATTTAAATCTCAATATTGTTGAAAGTAAGATTTCGATCCGGACTACGACCACCACAAAATTCATAGAGATACCTTTTTATAGTGCAAAAGTTCCTGCATGGGCCCTAGAATGGCAGAGACCCTGTATCATTGGCTAAAAATAAAGATATCCATAAATTTGTGATACAATTATTAAAATTCATATTTAAAGCCTGTAGCAAAACTTATGAATTGCTTGGAGCATTCCTAAAAAAACAATTAAGCTTTTTGCTCTCTATGTTAACCAAATAAATAATTAGTAATCAAAAGTGAAAGAGTCAGCTCTTGATAGACAAGGGCTGACTCTTTCAGTTTGGATTACTAATCATTTATTTCATTCCTAAAAAATCACAGAGGTAGAAAACATCAAAATAAAGAAAGTAATCGTAGGAAAGGACTGTTTCTTAATGTCCATCATTTACTAAAAATTCAAAGCTTAGTGATAGATTATTTAAATACATGTTTGCTTATAGAAATAAATTGCGCCACTTAGATCATCGCCAAAATAATTATAGAACTTGACTTTATTCAGTCTTGATTTATTTAGTCAATATTATATATATAATATACTGTCAGATATTTCAGCAATACACTTTTTTTGGTTCCCCATTACACAACGAACAAAATGAGCCCTTATAGAGTCATTTTGACTGATTTTAGACACTTTTTCAGCGTTTGGGAACACTGGGGAATGGTACCAAGACCTATAAAATTACGGGAGGCGTAACCCAAAGGTCAGTGCTTAGCCCACCGACATGGAACATCGTGTAAGATGGGGTACTAAGACTACAATCACCTGGAGGAGCAACAGTCGTGGGCTTCGCTGACGACATAGCAGTAGTGATAGTAGCGAAACATAAAGAAGAGGTGACAGAAATAGCAGAAGAGGCGACCCGTTTAATACACGAATAGCTAACAGATGGGCCTGAAACTAGCCAGCCACAAAACGTAAGTTATTCTTATCTCTAGTAGAAAGAAGATGGAGGAAATTAAACTGACGGTAGATGGACATGAAATAGCTTCTCAACCAACCATCAAATACTTGAGCATCACCATCGATGCAAGACTAACTTTCAAACAACATCTGGAAATAGTCATCGATAAAACAGCAAAAGTCGGCGCTGCTCTATCACGATTGATGCCAAATGTAGGAGGCCCAACTCTGAAGTGAAGGTTAGTCTTAGCCTGTGTAACCACATCGATTATGCTATATGGAGCCCCAATATGGGCATATGCGATGCGGGTGAAATCGTACACCCGATTGTTAACCACTGTGTACAGACAAAGTGCACTAAGAGTGGTGTCCGCTTACGTACAGTATCGGACAATGCGGTGTGCATTATTGCTGATATACCGCCGATTGACCTATTGGCGATGGAAAGTAAGGAAGTATTCCAAACTAAAAGAAGAACAAGTGACAAAACTCAGAAGGAGATCTGGGATGCAGCAAAAAAGAAGACAATGGCCGAATGGCAAACAAGATGGGATGTTAGTGACTAAGGGCGATGGACACATCGCCTTATACCAAAAATAGAGGATTAAACTAGAAGAGAACATGTTTTTAACCGGGCACAAATGCTTTCGGGCTTATCTGCATCGATTTGAATTAGACGACAGTCCAAACTGCCCAGCTTGTTTGGACGCTAACGAAAATGCGGAGCATGTTCTCAGTGATTGTTCGCGATATCAAATCGAGCGAGTGTTATCTCCAGACCAGAATGACATCTGAGTCAATGGTTACAACTATGTTGACGTCGGAGGATGCTTGGAACGCAGTAAACAACTACGTAAAGACTATAACTGTAACTGTGTTGAGCCCAGACTACCTCATCCGATGCAGAGGAACGTAGGTGTCGGAGTTGAGTCTATCCAGAGGATGACCAGTCGATACTGTTCGAAGTAGACGACCGAACGATGCGGCAGGAAGCAGACGGCTGGACGATATGGAAGGAAGAAGACTGCAGGACGATGCAGAATGAAGAAGACGAGTTTGATCCTGAACTCCTAATCACATTGGTGGATAGGGGATGTACATAAATGTCAAACTTCAAAGGAGAAGCCTACAAGCCAGGGTTGGGTACCTCTATGTGCTCCTCAGACCGATGCTGAGGAACGTAGGTAACCGAGTTGAGCCCAGACTCCCTCATCCGATGCAGAGGAACGTAGGTGTCGGGGTTGAGTCTATCCAGAGGATGACTGGTCGATACTACTCAAAGTAGACGACCGGACGATGCAGCAGGAAGCAGACGGCTGGACGATGTGCAAGGAAGAAGACGAGTTTGATCCTGAACCCCTAATCACCTTGGTGGATAGGGGATGTACACAAATGTCGAACTTCAAAGGAGAAGCCAAAAAAAGGCTAGTTAACGGGCCCCACGTAAGTATTGTTCAACGATAGTACCTGTGGGGATCTGGTGTTAGAGGGCCACCGGTGCCGAGCTTGCTCTGCTTACGCCATATAAAAAAAAACACACACACACAGCCATCCGCACGGACATTTTCTAAAAACGCACGAATTTAACTCTGAACACCCCCAAATTCGTTTCTATGAAGTTTTAGCAAAACTGAAAATTTTACTTGCGCATTTGAAAACCACCATTTCCATGCTATCAAGTTCCATACATTCTCCCAACACATCATTAGGTCAGAAAACAAAGTCATTGTGCATCGGTATCTGGAATTTTCACAATAATTTGTAGCTCTTAAGAGATGCATTTTTCACTAAAACCATCTAAGGTCTGTTTTTGTCAAATTTTTAAAATTTTCGGATAAAAGTACACTGAAAGGTTGTGCGAGTGTTTTTTTTTGTGGCGTAGGCAGAGCAAGCTCTACGCAAGTAGTTTCTGACACCGGATTTCTACAGGCACCATCGTTCAATAATATTTCCGTGGGGCATATATTAGTCTACTTAACTTTTATAGTTTGTCATTTTAGTACATCTCCTGTTTACCAAAGTGATTAGAGGTTCAGGATCAAACGCGTCTGCTTTATCTGCATCGTCCAGACGTCTGCTTTTTGCAGCATCTTCCAGTCGTCATTTTCGTACAGTATCGTCTGGTCATCCTCTATATAGACTCAACCCTGAAATCTAAGTTCCTCTGCATCAATACAAGAAGCATTCCATACTGGAATTTGAGCTTGGTCACTTTCTTCTTACTTCTTTGTCTTTCCAAACCTTCTGCAGGATGGCCGCAGCATAAATTTTTCTAGAATAAATAAGTCTCCGAGGAAATTTTCTAAACTAGCTAGTTTTCGATACGATTTTTTCAACTAGCTGGTTTTCAAATCCACCGCTGGACTAACTGCTTCTTCTTCTCAACCGTCAATACTATGTTTGTTTACTAAATAACTCATAGTAGTTATTAATACCTTAACCTGTAAGTTACTTGTAGTTTAAAGTAACCTAATGATTGTTTTTATACTCGTAAATATTTACTGTTAATAGCGTAATAAGATAAATAGATCATAAATCAACTTTCATCAGACAGTTTGACAATGTTCATTACTAAGTATTAAATGAAATCAAAACTAAAATGAGGGTTGAACTTACTTGTTTTTGTGGAATAATTATTTGGGTTGACAATGCGTCTCCAGTATTAGGAATCGGATGGTCTAATAGACAAATACAACGAATTACTTGTCCAACTTTTCTTACTAAATCTGGTACATAAGTTGGATCGCAAAATATTTGTTTGCATAATGCAGTTTCATTAGCTGAACGTACCCCAATTACTTTTCCATCTTGTTTTACTATCTCATCGACAGGTTTATCCAACATGTATGTACCTCCATAAATAGCACTCAGTCGAGCAAACCCTTGTGGAAGCTCACCTAAGCCATACATTGGATAAAGATATGGAGATTTACCATAACGTGCTAAACTGTCGCTATACAGTTTTATTCGTCTAATAGTAATTACTGCACTGTCAGAAATATATTCATCATTTCTGTAACATAATATTAAAAAAAATTAATTAAAACTAAAAAACTAATAATATTTTATTTTTCATGTACTTAAAGATGAATGACAAAGATATTATTAGAAAAAGTATTGTGAAATATCGCACAAATGCCAAAATAGTGAAGAGCTATAAGAAAAAACGAGTAATATACTGGATTAAAGTAGAAATAAAAGATAAAATACGAAATTAAAATAGTAACGTACTTAATGGAAAAACCATCCAAGCAAAACTGTTTTAAAATTTTTAGATGGAATACGGCTTTTGCATAGGCAAGCTTGGGATAGAATTGGTTTCTGATCGCATAACTTTTGGCAGCCTAACCTCACTTACCTAAAGGACATATTACACTGATACATTTTTTTATCTTTAATCTCGTGTACAACGATGTGCGTCGCAGCCGCTTTCGATTTCGTGATAATAATTGAGATTGCTGACGATGCTTTGGACATCGTCTCAAGTAAAAATAAGAGCTCCGTGACGTTACAGAGTCGCGCGAGACAGTTCTGCGACAGCCTAGCGTTTTCTTTTCAATATGTCCGATACCTGAACCGTCACTAATTTCTTGGAAGAGTCTTGAGAAGTTACGCTAAGCAATATAGTAACAGCCGATTGACGAATCACAGTTAGCCTCGACCGCTCTACGTGATTAGACTGTGTAGACTTTGAGAGGCTCACTTCGGCACGATTTTGGAAGGGGTAGAGTTTTTTTAAGCGCAAGCAGGCTTTCGACCGAAAAAAGCATTCTTGGACTGAACCTCGAAGTACTCGTATGTGCTTTGGGTTAGCAGCGAGTGGTAGTTCCTATATGAGGAAATAGGATGCTGAGGAAAAAGAGAGAATTCAGTTGAACGTCGTTAAGGTGTAGCGACACCAAGGCGAGGCTAGCAAAGGTGTATGCTAAAAAGCGATAGTGCGTCGTTAATCACATTGGAACAACATTGCATAGCGCAATTAGTGTTGTGCTCACGTAGGCTACACGTCGCACAAGTATCAAAATAAAGAAAATCAAAGTGCAGCAAAAAAAAAGTTGGATTAACCGAAATATGAATCCAAATATAAACAGAAAGGAAAAAGAAGCGTTTTCTTTCACCTGTAATTGTTGTTCTTCACTTCACTTGCAATTGGCATGGGAAAAAAAAAAGAAAAGGGGTTTTGCAACTATTGCGGAAGAATCGGCCATACAATAGACATTCACCAAACTAAGGAATATCAGTTGAATAATGGTCGAAACAATAACAACTTTAACGCGAATAATGGGCGATGTAACGACACAAATAATCACGACGGTAGATATAACAACATAATGGGAATCAAAACAACGAAGCTACAATCGGAATAATGAAAACAATAACGGTTATTACGCTCGTAACGGTAATTTAAGAAAACAACAACGCACCTCGCTATGAAGGTAATAATAATAATGCAAACAATGAGGAGTCAAACGACAGACGTCCAGAAAACCAAAACAAGAGCAATCATTTAAACTAGATATCTGCTAAATTCAATCCTCAAGTGTCGAGCAGACAGGATGCATGGTTTTGGAGAACGCGAAACTGTCATACGAGCCAGAAAATCTGACATCTTACAGCAAATTAACTGACACCATGAGTCGCAGGAGATTCAGTGATAAGAAAATGAATTAGAAAATCCATCCTCGAAAACCGATAAATTCAGCTATGCGAAATAATTCGTGATGGACACTAAAGGCAGCAGAAAACAAATCAGATAAAACTATAACAAACAGCTGCAAACAGCGCAATACCGTCAACATTAGATTGGCAAAAGCAGGACGCTCCCCGCCGCTAATATCGCTTCGAAGTAAATGTATGTCACGGATGAGCTCTAGGCTCTCCGGTGGCATGGCGGTGGTTGGCGTTGCTGGATGCACCGTCGGCTGGGAACTCCGCTGCTTAAAGTTCGCACTTCTGCATGCGCGATCGCTCGCCACCGACGAGTCGCGTCGGTGGCAGAGCGGGCAGATCTCCGGCGACCGCAGTCCAGAGCAGAGCGCTCTCGTTTGGTGAATACACTATTAGACAAGCAAAGCGAGTCTCTTCTTCCCGGCTACCCATCCTGCTCTCAGGGAGAGCCCGCCATCCGTCCATGACACGTGGCATCCCAAAGTGGGTCTCTGCAGCAACAGGAGCTGCCTTCTCCGTGGCCATCGATTTTATTGAAAATCATCGGGTCGTCTAGAACTTCGCCGAAGAAATCCGCAGTCGTGAGTGTTAGACGCGAGGACTACAGCCAGGCCACAAGGTAGATTAGCCGTAGCAACGTATAAAGAAGCTGAGACCAGCAGCCAGAGAGCCGCACACCAAGGTATTTTTTTTCTAAAAGAAAATACACGTGGTCGTCAAGGCTCGGGACGAACGCCCGAGCTCGATAAAAAAAAAAAAAAAAAGAAATCAATCGAGGACCGTACGGATCTCGCTTTAAGCTCCTTGCCAAAAAGGGAGCAAGTGACGGCCTCAGTAAAGAGCAAACGCCGACGAGCGCTGTAACTGTCCACAAAGCCCATCTGGGCCAACGAGGATCCAGCAGCAACCTTCACGCGCACTCAGGCGCTGACGCGGACCAGCCGTCGCCGCGCGCGAGCCGCCGAGCAGCAGCCAACATCCGAGTAACACCCCGGCAGGACAGCGGAAGCAGTCACCATGCCTCTCGCGAGCATCTGCGTGCTCATCTTTCTGTAAGTCTTTCTTGTCGTATGTTTTTGCGCAGCTTGGCTTTTCGAAGTGCGTTAAGTATTTTTATTATATAAAGTACAAAAGCCTACCAGGGTTATCCAGTCAACGCTTACGCGAATTTAACGCGGTTTTAAATCAGTGCGCGTCATTTAGAAAACATGGCCCCCCAAGCTTGTTCGGAATCAGTCTCGGTGCGCGTAAAAAAGTAAAAGATAGGGACGTGGAAAGCGATCCGGGGCGCATGAAACAACAGCAGAAGCTCGCGGTCGGGAGTGTCAGAAACGTCTCGCAAATGACTCCTAGAACCAGCAGATGGTTCCGGCAAACGATTAACCAGATGGCAATTGATACGGACGGTTCCGAAACCGATTGACGCGTCCGACGATTAACGAGTCCGTGGCCGGAGGCGCGAGAGCAGTTGCCAAGCGGTAGAGCGAGAATGACGCAGCATTTCGATTTCCCGGTGCCCACGGTGGACCAAAGGGCGGTTGCGCCCCGGGATCGCTCGAGCAGCTCGGGTAGCTCGATTGACGAAGCATGCACATTGCCCCAAAAGGAAGTAAGATCAGTGGGGTCAATCAGCGAAGCTCGCGCGTTACCCCAGTCGAAAACGAGATCAGCCAGTCAACTCGAGTTGCGTCAACTAGAGGACAGGCTGCACGGAGAAACATTTTACACGAGATATTAGGTGATTGAAAATTGTACCGCTGAATATCTTGTGGCGCCACTGTTTTAACGTGTGAAGACGGCGAGTTTGTACGTGATCGCGCTACACACGTATATGACGTGAACGTTACTCGAATATCGAGAGGCATTCACCGATTTTTCCAGTGAACGGTAGTCCATGGTAAGCGTTTCGCGCGCGTGCCGTGTTTTGCTCCGCACATGTGCATAATTAATTGTTTATAGTGCAGATAATTACTTGTCTATATCAATGAAATTCAGCGATGGATCCTTTTGTGAGTGGATTTTTGAAGGATTGGGACATGGAGTTTCTCATTACCTTATTTAAGTGTAAGTAAAGGCAGTGTGCAGATAACCTCAAAATAAGAATTATAATAAAAAAAAATAAATAAAATTGTTTCATTTGTTTTGTTATTATTTCTCACAAAATATATGATTATTTAAATGCACTTAAATTATTACAATCATACAAAGCTTCTAGTCAAGGAAATAAAGTACCGAAAATGGCCTAACTATAGATTTCTTGAAAAGCAAGATGAATCTTAATGCGGTATTTTGAAAATGCATTATTTTATAAATAATATGGTAAGGCAGGTACCTCTAAAGCCGTCGCCGTCACGATATTCGTGTTCAGCGACCCCAAAAATCTCCGAGTAGCAAAACTGGAGTCATTTTTAATATTTAGCGAGTTGCAAATTTTTTAGTGTCACTTTGAAATGCAATTTTCAAATGCATATTATTTATGCAATAATGCATTTTCTAAAACGTAATTAATCTTATTAGGTAACAAAGTTTGTAGACGCTCTCACGAGAACGCAAAGAACCGCATTAAGATCCGTCTTACTGTTCAAAGAATCAATAGTCTATTGCTTATTTCCACGACTATTCTCAAAAAAGTATTAATTATATATTAAACAATTACTGTATGTATGTAATATTGTAGTAATTATAAATAAACATGTTTTTGACATGTTTATTTATAATTACGAGTTAACGCGTGCATCCCGCTGCACGCGTTAACTCGTATGGCGCACTACACTTGTTTTCCAGTGGCAGCCATGCTATTCCGCGCTGTAAACCGTTCACTGAAATTTTGGGTGAACGTTCACCCGAAAATGGGAGTAACGCACGCGTTTACTCGATGAACGCCGTTTTGAAGATTCGGTGAATGCCATACACTTGATATTCCGCGTAAAAGGTTTCTCCGTGTGGAGGAACTCAGACTGTGTCCGGGTACAGACGACGAAGAAATTCTAGGTGATGCGTCCGGCGTGCCGTACGATTTGAAAAAGCGGCTGGCGATCGAGGAGAGAATACGCGCGGACGTATACAACTTGCACGGGATTAAAAATATAGTTTGGGACGACATCAACATGCGAGGTAATGGAGATAGGGCTCTCGCGGGCAGAAGCCGAAGATTTTTAGCAAAGTAGTTAGGCGCGTTAAATTCGGGGCAGCAGGTAATTAACCCGTTAATAACGCGAAAGATGAAAATTTAAACTAGAAGGATGTTCGCCGCGCTCCCCAAGCGCCGAGCGTCTGCATAGAGGCGTGAAGTCAGACAGCGATAATTCGGCAAATATACGATTCCTAACAGCGGGCAGGCAACCGCCTATCGTATCCGTAAATTGCCCGCAATTGGAAGATAGGTCGGGCAAATTTTACGCGGACTCCGGCGCGGACATCTCCGTCGTAAAGAAAAGCCAATTAGCTCCCGACTACCCCATTGACGCGCATAAAATTATAAAAGTGTAGGGAGTAACTCCTGGCACATTTTTTACTCTAGAGCAAGCTGTTATTCAGCTACAAAGTCTGCAGTGTAACATCCAGGTCGTACCCGACGACTTTCATATTGAAAACGCGGGCATAATCGGCTGGGATGTAATCGATGCACATAATGGTTACGTCGACGCAGGTAGCAAGACTCTGAAGCTAGGCGACAGAGTTTTGCCATTTGAGTCCGAGGAGCGGGTGACGATTCCTCCGAGAGTAAAAATGGTTATAAGCGCGCGAATCAGTAATAATGACGTTAGTGTGGGTGGGTTCCGTTGACAAACTTACACCCGAACTTATTGTTCGGAAACTTTGTGGCCACAAATATTAATGGCCGTATATATGCAGAGTATATAAGAAACCGCGGGGGTGAATACGCTGTACCAAGGCGATGGGGACGGCTCTGCCGAAAAAGTCGCTGACTTCACAGCTTCATTGCGCCGAATGTTCGACGCAGATGAAATGCAAGGGAAATATAAGGAGGTGTGCGATTCAAACAATTGGTTACTTGCGGACGATAAAGCCAGGCGCGAGCGGGTTGACAAAATCATGGAACTTGCCGATTTGAGCGGTTGTAACGCAGAGGAATTAATTATATCCGTGAAATTGTCGACGAATACGCCGGTGTATTTGGCCTCTACCGGCGACTTACCTGCTAAAGCACAAAATAATTCTTAAATCGGATAAGCCGATAAGAAACCATAGATATCGATTTCCTCCGGCGATTAAAGAGCACATGATCCGAGAGCTTGATAAATTGCGCGAGCAAAAGATAGTTGTTGAGTCGAATTCGAACTACTTGTCATCTTTATGGATTGTGCCAAAAAAGCCGGACGCGTACGGCAATAAAAGATATCGTCTAGTAACAGATTTTCGGGCGCTCAATGAGGAGACGGAGGGCAGCTACTTCCTTTTACTAGCGACATTTTAGAGCATTTAGCTTCCGCGAATTAGATCTCGGTTATGGATCTTAAGCAGGGGTATCACCAGATTGAGATGGACCCGAACTATGCTCACCTGACGGCCTTTTATGCGCCCGATGGTAAGCACGGGAACCAACTCCTGCAATTCAACAGAATGGCAATGGGCCTTAAGGAGGCTACAATTACTTTCACGAGAGCCATGTCCTTGGCCATGGCTGGTTTGCAGGGGGATGAGGTAGAGATATACCTTGACGATTTAATGGTATTCAGTGAGACGCTAGATCAGCACAAAATACGGTTGCGTCACGTATTAAAGAGACTAGTCGACGCGAATATGACGGTCGAGCCGAAAAAGTGTCAGTTCCTTAAAAAAGAGGCGCACGTGTTAGACCACATTGTGGGCGGCGGGTACATTAAAACTGACCCGGGAAAAACGCGAGCGATGACTGAGTATCGGGTGCCAACGGATGCCAGAAAAGTCAAGCAAGCTTTAGGTCTATTTAGTTCTCTTTGGGCGCCGCAGAGCAGGCCGCATTCGACGAACTAAAAAGGCGAGTAAAATCTAGCGAACTAAAATCGAGCGAGCCAATTTTAAAAGCACCCGATCTAAACAGCACTTTTATTGTAACGACCGATAGCAACGACTACGCACTGGGCGCAATTTTGTGCCAAGGGAAAGTAGGACAAGATCAGCCATGCGCATACGCGTCTTGCTGTCTGAAAGGCAGCGAGCTAAAATACCCTATTTATGGCAAAGAACTTCTGGCCGTTGTCTTCGCGAAGGAGCAGTTCCGGTGCTATTTATTCGGCAGAAAATTCATAATCGTGAGCGATCATGAAGCGTTAAAACACTTTCATACAACTAAAAAACCGGACCTTCGTTTTAATCGATTGAAAGTCGCGTTGGTCGGCTACGACTTTGATATTGTTTATAGACCGGGGATAAAAAACGCTAACGCGGACGCGTTATCGCGAAATCCGCTAATCGCCGAAGATGAGGCAAACCCCGAGTTGCCAAGACGGGAGATGTACATGCTCGCCGACCAGCAAATAGAGGAAAATCCGGACTAGGAAGCGGGCGCGCAGCCGGGAAGAATTTTTTGGACGCGCGCGATTAAGAAAAGTAGAATCGACGGGGTCCGAAAAGTTCGCCGCGCGTCGGAGTCGAGCAACGCAAGTGATCGCGCCGACAAGAAAAAGAAGCGTGGGGACAAGCGTTAATTTATAAAAACGGAGAGTTCCTCGCGATAAGAAATGAAAATAACGATTTCTATATTTGCCGCACGTTGCGGGATATTTTTCATGGCGACGAAGTAATAAAAGTACAATGGTTCACCGAGGTGCAGGGCTGTAAATTCGTATATGCGCCCGACTATTACGATTCGACTAGATTCGAATGTATATTAACAAATACCTCACTAAAAAGAAGCAGCAATGACCGTTACTCATTAAGTAAAGGCGAACGCACGCGCATTGGAGCGATTTTAAAAGCTTCAATCGAGTTCTGCACTGATGCGCCTATTATGGGGCCAGTTGCACAGGCCTCCCGCCCTAGCTAAACGTCAGATTCAGG
>QLSS01000246.1:100492-116591 GCA_024372645.1 Trichomalopsis sarcophagae
TGTATCAATGCGATCAGTAATTTCTGCTTTATCAGAGCCGTCGGGCCTTTCCGACATAGTATTGCCCCCGAAATTTAAGGAGTTCCTCAGGTACGTTGAGCCATCTGATCGCGAGACGCGCAGCAAAAAACTAAGTCAGGTCTCGGAGAGCCAGAAGCCACGCGAACCAAGTAGCTCGAGTAGCGACACGGAAAGCGAGAAAATTTCCCTGTCGGGACAGGTCGCGCGCGATTCAGAAACGCTACAAACTTTCAGTTTCTCTCGATTGCGCGACGCGCTCGCCACCGCGAAGCCGGCGCGACCGATAGCGGCCGCAAGCTCACTGTCTCCTGCGACCCCGACACTCGAGAAAAACGCGAGTCACGAAAAGGAAACCCGGCTATGGGTACCTCGAAGCTAGAAGCCCTAGAAGCATGGCCGTGGTCGGGGGAAAAATTTCAGAAGAAGCTACGGGTAGACCTGAAAGGCAAAGAAGCTGAGGGTAAGCGCGGCGTGCAAATCGATTTATGGCAGTTAAAATCTTCAATCGCACCGGCAAGAGAGGAATCGAATTTCATCGAAAAATCTTATTTAGAGACAATCGAGCGAAACACGCGCGCGTCGGGAGAGAGTGCACATGCACCGAGTCAGTCGCGTAGCATCAACGCGCGTTCAGCAATAGAGTCGAGTTCCTCGAGGAAACCGAATAATGGGCTGATGAAAAACGTAGTAAAACTGAGTTCTCAGAACCAAGCTGCTGCGCTAGTACACGGTGAGCAAACTGAGTCTTCACCCGAAACCGATGGACCGTTTGAGGACTTCTCGGGTATCTTGCGTAATTATGATAGGCAAGCCAAGCATACGGACGAGGATTCGTCAGCGAACTCGGGTAACGTGTGCATTCACACTTACATACGAAAAAAGCGATGCGCGAAGCCCCTTGTAAAGCTGCAGCGTTCGCACGATATCCCTAGCTCGCCGCCGTGCAATTGTCTATTTTTCTCGTTGATAAAAGTATGCAAGTTGAACGTAACAGCCACGTGGCTAAGGCTCTGATTACTCGCCTCTTCAAAAATAGGATCATGCGGCGAGCCAGTCAAGGTCGCGATAATTTTAAAATCCGACAACGAGTACGGCACGGTAGATTGCGCCTTTTAATTCGCGCACGAATTTAATGTAAACGTGTGTATCCATTACGACCTACCGGACAAATCGCGAATATTTTGTCACATCTTAGTGGCCAAACCGCTAAAAACCCTTCACTTGAATCTAACCTGTGTACATTTCACGCCTTACGAAGACATCGGTATAACAGTGGAATCCACGAAACATTTTTCTAGAAGAGACGGTCCCTCTTCGGAAGACGGCGGAAACGAAGCGCCAGAGTCTCCGGTACTTGGCAGAACGCGCAAAACAAAGCAAAAATTCCCGAAAACAGCTGCAGAAAAATCGCGCGCAGCAAGGGCAATGCGTGCGACGGAGCACAGCCGACGTCAAATGAAAGCGATGCGCCGCCACTCCCAACCGATGTTTCGATGCAGGCGACGGAGCCAGCGCAGGCCGCGGGTCGGTTGTCTCACACGGCGCGATCTCACCGAGACGTAACAGCTGGGCCGGCAGTGGCGACGATCCAGTCTCGAATATTAATGCAAACCCCCCAGCGGCAGTGACCGCGGCACTTATAGATAACAAAATGAAGCGATACGTCGTGGCCGGAGCGAGACCGCCGAGCAAAAAGCCACCTTGAGCAATTCCCGATGGTCAAGAGCTGCCACCCTTCGTACATTTACAGGCTCTTAATGAACACCCCTTTCGTTAATTAACGAAAAATTAGCGTATTTGATTTCGGCGGATAAATTCATCTTGACTGAGGTGCAGGAAGCCCTAATCGAACGTGGATACTTAGATCTGCACGAGTTAACCGCCAATCAATTCAAAATGGGGGAAATCAATGTAACGTCGTATAAAAATTTCAAGTTAATCGGTATATATATATAAAAAGCTTTTTCAAAGACCGCCTTCTGCGTGCGGACCTACGCAAATGCTTCCGAACATTGCGGAACGTGGTTACTGGCGATGCTTACAGCGACGGAGTGGGTATAATTCATAGAATTATTTGACAACGCGTTTGTGAATAAACCGATCGTCGCCGTGTTATATAATAACAATCTGCCGATACCTTCAGTAACAAACCGCTTTAAGCTACTAAAAGAATATCACAGTTCGTCATTGGGAGGAGACCGGGGTATGTCTAAGACATATAGCAAGATAGCGAGTGACTTCTATTGGCGGAACATGCGTGCAGACGTTAAGCAGTTCGTCGCGTGGTGTGTAGTCTGCCAGAGTAAAAACGCGCTTGCCGTTGCTAATCAGCAACACCCCGTCGTTCCCATTCGAGCAGATCGCATTAGATTTTTACGGACCGCAGGATAAAACGAGACGTGGCAATGTTTATATTTTGTCCATACAGGACATGCTCACTAAATATGTTATTTTGACTCCAACGAAGTACGCCAACGCGAGCGTCCTTACGGAGAAGGTCATTTGTGTATTCGGAACCCCAGCCGCAATCGTGACGGATCAGGGGTCTCATTTTCGGAATAAAGTACTCGAGGAACTCGCAAACGTTTTCGGTATTAAAAAATTTTGTACGACGGCGTATCATCCCCAGTCGAACGGATCGATCGAACGGATGCACCACTCGCTTATGGAATATCTGCGGAAATATGCCAAAAAGACCGATAGATGGGACGAATGGACCGCGATATGCCAGCATGCGTACAACTCTACGGAACATGAAAGTACTCGGTACACACCGCACGAGCTGGTGTATGGCACGAAACCCAGAACACCATCCAGTTTCCCCCGGGTAAATAATGAGTTGTCTTATAGCGCGTATCCATTAGTGCAGTCCAAGTTCAAATCAAAATATTACTACGATCGTAAATTAAACTCAAAACACTTTGAGACCGGGAAGAGGATGACCTGGGGCCTATGGAGCGAATAATCTTCAAGGGAACCGATCGTTTAATCTATAAACTAAGAAATAATTTAGGATTAATTACGGAGAAAATAGCTCCTCTCGCGACCTCCAGTACCGACTGGAAAATTATCCAAAAAGTCGACCTGCGCCCTTACTTCACAGCAGGCGAGGAGCTGGTTGAGCACGTAGACAATGTCGCGCGCGCCTGCGGATCACGATACGATACTACCGACCTAGTAGAGGAAACTAGAGTTGCCACTCGACAGTCAGAACGCGTATTCGACCTTATTTTTACACATAATGGGGGCGGGGAGCAGCGTCGTTCCCGACGTTCCCTGGTCCCGTTCGTGGGCAAAATTCACAGGTTCCTATGGGGAACACTGGATGAAGCCGATGAGGCTGAAATTCAAGCCGCAATTAAAGTAATCGCGGATGACACGCGTCCAACGGCGGCCCGTGGAAAATATCTTCGTGCAATACCAACGAGCGGAGCAGATTTCGACGCGAATCGAAGGAGCGTGCGTTTTGGAGTTACGCGCGGGATGCGCGGCTCTCACCGCGAACGCGCGATTAACAACGTCGCGATCATTAGAGGCGCGCATGAACGAGTCGACTTTTGATACGATAGAAGAACCTACACGGCACCGAGTTCGAAAACCTAGAAGCGGGCGCGGGCCTTCACGAGATTGCCAAACGGGCACGGGAAATTGCGCAGAGACGGGCAACCGCGTTCGAGTTGAGAGATTTGAGCCAGTTTACCTCAATCTTCAGTTACTCGTCGTGGTCCATCATTGCCAAGCTGGCAATCATAATCGGTGTAATCTGGTGCATTAATCGCTATCGCGCGGCGCAGCCGATGCGCGATTTAATTAATCAACAAAGGCAGATGTTTGAACTTGAGATGGCTCGGGATTGGCGGCGCCAACGCGCGCGACAGACAGCTAACCAGCCCGAAAGCCAAAGCGATAGTCCGCAGATGGAGGGGCCACTCGCGAGTGAAAGCCATCGGCCGGCGGCAGAATGCGTGTTGTTTCGGGAAGTGCGACATGTAGCTTAGAAAATAGCAATAACATAGTAATTTTAAATACGAAAAGCTGTCGCACGGCGACAAGAGAGACAAAGGGGCTAGTCATAGCCACCTCCATGCTCTAGCGCTAAAGCCGCATAAGCAATAATATATATTTTATATCTATACGTAGTATGTAAGAATATTTTTACAGCTTTTTCTCCTCGCTCTCCATTAACCATGCATTTCCAGTACCATACAGCTTCGATTATTCTCCGATGATGCCAACCGAGAGAAACTAAACGAGATAAAGTGGTAATCTATATACATTGTAATAATGACAATTTTGTATGTCGCACTATAGTTGCTAATAATCTATCCAATACTAGCTTATATTTTAATATTTTTGTACGGGAATTAAAACTATTAGACTAGTTATATAAAAATATAATCGCTTTACAAAGCACAAACTTCAGTTTACAATTAAAATGTAAAAATATAGTCGTCTTAAAAAAAAAAAAGATAATTTGACCAATAACCAGAATTTTTTATTAGATTATTTCGATAGGAATATATTCGTTCAGTAGACGACGATATCAGCATATAAACATTATTGAAGTGATAACTTCTTATGGGACGGAGTGAATTGGTTGGAATGCGTTACGGCGCCGTTATGTCTGGCTATCCCCACCCTGCCATCTCTTGCCTTCTCTCTCGCACGCATACGGCGACTCAGCGGAGACATCCCCACCCTGCGGTCTCTTGCTTCCTCTCTCGCACGCTTACGGCGGCTCAGCGGAGACAACCCCACTCTGCGCGCGCTTTCTTCTCTCTCTACTGGCACGTGTTCTCTCTCTCGCTCTCTCTCACTCGCTCGCGTCTACATGCCCTCTCTCTTTGGCATACTGTATATCGACGGAAGATCACCGTATCTCAGCCGCGGCTTCGAGAACGCCGTATCCCGGCGGTGGCTTCGGGATCGCCGTATCTCAGCCGAGGCTTCAGAAACGCCGTATCTGAGCCGCAGCTTCGGAAAGGCCGTATCTCGGACGCGATTTTTTTTCCTCAAATTTTGTAGTGGCAGCACTGCGCAAATTTTAAACATGACGTGAAAATTTTTTAAATTTGCTTCATAAATTCTGAAAAACATCAGAATTACTTATTTGATTTATTATTTGACATTAACTACACTGTAAGTATAGATAATGTAGAAATTCGAGTAGAAAAACAGCAGAGGTTTTTGTTTCATTTTATGATACGGTGATCTTCCAGTCAGCCGTCGATATGCTCCACTACAGACGCTCTCTATCTCTCCCTTTCTTTCCTCGACCCTTTTTCTTAGCGCGCGTGCACAGTAAACATAATCTCTACATTAGTAAAACTTTTGAAGTGAACATTGTGTTATTAAATTGTGTTAGTAAACAGATAGTTATTTTGATTTTTCAATTACCGAGTGTGATATTTACGTGTATATTGATAATCATATTGTTGTGTTAAATACCAGCCAGTCAACTTAAACTGTTAAATAATGATAAATATTGTACATAAAATATATATTTTACATTCAAAAGGAAATTAAATTACGTTTTACTTATTCCTGATCCATTTATAAATTATTAGATTAACAAAAAATATAACTATAAAATTATTATTGCCATAATGCGTTAAACAAGTTCTATATTTGATAGTTTCTATAAATATCATATGAAGTTATCACTTCTGTCGGGCGTCCCGTGACGCACACGTTTTTTTTTTAAGCTATACTTGTATTGACCTAAAATCGATAAGCCATATGTTCATTCTGGGCATATAAATATGCAATCGACTTAAAGTCGAAGGATATCCGTAAGTCGTTTTTCAGTTACTAAGCTAATATATAATTGGTATTTTGTCTACAGAATCGAATAAGCATTAATAAGAATATGTTTCTAGTAGCAAGTAAGTATAATTAAATCTTGTATTTGGAGAGCTCTGCAGAATTTTTATATTTGTAAAACAGCAGCGGCTGTTCACTCAAACAACACCCGCGATACATATACACATAAATACACACAATCATACGGATGGATTAGAAATTCATGCGCTATACCTCTTGCGAGGTCGTGAGGACACACATATCCATCAGCGCGCGCGTACGCGCACGCAAACTTAAATACACTGGCACTCGAGGTACGGATATCCCGGCTAGCCCTGTTTTTTGGGGGCGCCGTGGGCGGACGCCCACGTGGCCTCGGACGTGTCACGGATGAGCTCTAGACTCTCCGATAGCATCTCTGGTGGCGGCGGTTGGCGTTGCTGGATGCACCGTCGGCTGGGAACTCCGCTGCCTTATTTATATATATATATATATATATATACACACACACATACATACATACACATACACACATGTATATATATAAATAATTAAATTTAAAATAATATTAATCCAGAAAAATTTCAGAATATACTATATTTTTTGTATATAAATTTATACCATGGTTATTCTTTTATCTTTTTTTTTTTGGTCTATTAAATTATCATTATGTTCGTAAATAGACTCTTTACTTAAAAATATTTTTAAATTATTTCTTGGTGTTGTTCTAGACAAGGCAACATATAATTGACCATGACTGAATACTGGAGTATGTAAATATAATCCTACCTTGTGATTTGTTTATAGTCATGGCAAAACTTAATCTTACTGGAAATCGTCTTCTTACCATATAAAAAGATATTTCATCTAATGAAGGACTCAAATCAATTTGTGGTAATAAAACAATTTTACCAGTATGTTTACCAGTTATAATTTCTCCTATAATTATATGTTGTTTTAAATCTTTAATAATCATTCTAGTTCCATTACAAAGACCACCATTAATGTCTAAATTTCTTAGACAACTGACTATTGCACCTTGTTAAGTGACGAAGTTCCTGAATAAATCATTCAGAAACATTATATAAAAATTATACAAGACAATAGGAAAAATCCAGAAACTTCGACGCTTAATTAAGCCTCAAGGAATGTACCCGAAACCATAAACAAACTTCTCCTCCCTCGGCTGAAGCGCGCGTGCATAGCCGACGCTGCAGTTTAGCCGCTGACCATAGCACAGGCCCATAAGGCCTAATGCGTAAGACAGAGAGCGCGGCTAAGCTGAAGTGCGAAGAGAGGAGAAGTAAGCACCCTGCGTGGGAGAAAGGTTCTACGCTCTCTCTTTAGCGGCACCTCCCCCAATCTTCCAGTGTGTAATCGTCTAAAGAAAAGACGTTGAATTTTTAACTTTGAGTTTTTTTTTCTGTGTGTCCGCTACTAGAGATGAGTCATTTCAATTGAATATTAAAATTTGAATCTAAATTTTGACTCTTACGCTATCTTTCTTAATTTGTGTTATTATAATTGACTATTGTCGCTCATTTGCGTGTTGTCAAAAGAA
Organism: Trichomalopsis sarcophagae; assembly: GCA_024372645.1. Taxonomy (NCBI): domain Eukaryota; kingdom Metazoa; phylum Arthropoda; class Insecta; order Hymenoptera; family Pteromalidae; genus Trichomalopsis; species Trichomalopsis sarcophagae. The sequence continues at coordinate 107,877 of QLSS01000246.1, forward strand.
TAAAAATAAAGTTTGAAAAGTCTAATATCAGTGTCGGTCTTTTATGAAAACGGATTCTGCCCATTCTGTCGTCATTATACTAATTGGAGAAACACGTTACGAGAACGAGCGAAGCTGCAACATACATATATATAGGATGTGTTTGAGAGTTGTACTAATCCAAATTGACGTCCAAATATTTTCCACGAGTTACCCACATCAATAACAAGTAAGTTTGTTTCACCTACGATTTCTAAATTTTATTATTTTTTTTGATAAACTCAAACAGTTCTGGCGCGATAATCAGTCACACTGATCTCCCCCGTATGGGAGCGTTAACGAGCAACCGTGGTATTCAAGATAATTTAATTGTTAGTTGGTGAATTAAATTTTACCCTAACACACCTATTTTCAAGATTAATTTATGTGGTGGTAATCCATTTGGTGTTAACGAATTTAGAAATTCAATTGGTACTGAATTTGTTAAATTGTCATCATTGTCACCTTCAATTTTATCATCACTATAAAATTCAAAATTTTTTCCATCAATTCTATCAATAATATTATTATTAATGTTTAATATGTCAGAATTTAAAGGTGGCAATATTACTTTATTTTTTAACGATAAGTCATTTGGATCAATTTTATATCCAAAAATTTTTGTAATTAAATCATCATTACAAATAAATTCCTGTGGAATTTTTCTAATATTATTTTGTAATTCAAATTTTGATGCATTTTTATTCTCTCCTACATCAAGAAGCCAATTTTTAAATTCATGATCTATATTTTCTAGTCTTAAATTCTCTTTTAATGATAATTTTATAAAACATGACCATAATATACTTCTTTTTACACATGATTCCATTATTTTTGTTTGACTACCATAACGTACTATAGGAAGTGTTTGTCTGAAATCGCCAGATGTGACGAAAATTTTACCACCAAAAAGATTGGTATTACCACATAAATCTTGTAAAAATGTATTTATTGCTTCGAATGTTTAGAAACCATTGATATTTCATCCCAAATTAACATCTTTTAAAAACATTCCATATTTTGAATTTGGAGATATATTACATGTTGTTTGTTCGTTAATGTTTAGTGGTAATTTAAACGTACTATGAACAATTTTGCCGTTAATTAATAAATTTGCAGCAATACCAGTCCATGCTAATGCTAGAAATGATACATTTAAAGATATTAAATATTTAACGACAACATTGTGTAAATAACTTTTGCCACTACCACCAGGACCGTCGACAAAATATAATTTATTATCACCATTATTAATTGTGGCATTTATGATTAAATCAAATATTTGTTTTTGATCTACAGTTAAAGAGTCAATTAGTGTTCTTATCGTTACATTATCATCGTTAGTTCCGAAAAATTCATTATTATCATGGTCATATAATGTGTTGTTCTGTTCGTCTTCAGTTAAATTTTTATTATAATTAGTTATGTTGTAATCGTTTAATGTCAGCCCATGTAATAATAAAACATATCGATGTTTTTTAAAGCTCTATTTTCAGCTCTAGCACTTTCTAATTTTGGTTCCATGAAATGAATTTTATATTTATTGTATAATTCTAAAGCATTGTGTGGATTTTGAAAAAACTAATATATATGCAAATAATTGGCACATTGATTTTGGAAATTTAAATAAAGCAACTTCTTTCGAACATTTATCCCATTCTTCATTATTACTAATGAGACCTCTTGTTACACATGCTTCTTCATATGTATCTCTAAACGATTTTGCACCTCGAACATGCAATAATAAAAGACGTAAGAAAAATGTTTCACGTTTTTTTGGATTCACAAAATACATCCTACTTATAATAGGCTTAAATAATTTTTTTCTATTATTCCATTTTTTTTTGTCGTTCATCAAAAACGTAATGATGTGGAATATCATGATATAAATATTGTGATGCATCATCATCATTTTCGTTTAATTTGAACCAAGCTGTTAACGTCGTATCTACATTTTTATTTATTCGCTTATTTTCTTGTACTTCCACAAAATATACGTAATTTTCATCTTGGTTATGAATAGCTAATCTATAAATTACATGAGATTGCTCATTTAATTTAAATTCTAAAATACGATACATAGCCTCAGGTGCGCATACATATCTTGTTGAAACATCTTGTGTTATTTCGTAATAATTATATATATTTTCATTTTCATTTTCGTTATTTTGATTTTTATCATCACGCTCGGTCGTAAATTTAACTAGAGCAGTATCAGGACCTTTATGAAAATAAATATTTTATGGCTTTTATTGTACTACATATTTCCATATTTATATGACACTCTAATAATAATAACAAATATGGATTATATGGTACAACATAACCATTATGTGCTACTTTACGTTTTGAAAAAATAATATTTTTTCCATCATTTCTTCGACGATAACTAGGGTATCCATCAAGATTGTATTGTGTAAATGGTTTTGGAAACCTTTTAGTACAATATGTCTTGTCTTCACTCATACATACGCAATTCTTGTTCTGTAAACCACATGGTCCATGAATCATATTATTTTTTACTATATTATATAGTCTGGGATATTTATTTTCATCCGGTATTTCAGCGCTTATTAGGTTGTCAATCTGATCTGTATTTTGAAATTTGTAATCTGGATGTAGCCATAATAACATGTGAATATGTGGTAAACCACGTTTTTGAAATTTTATAATATATACATAACCTTTGACTTTAACAAATATATTTTTTTTGTGAAGTCATTTTTTAATATTTATATTTTTTCGTGAAATACTCGTGAAAATCTGGTCGAAAGTCTAAAGTAGTTTCATGAGACAATAAATTATCTTGAATTTCCTTCCAGTTAGGATTACAAGTCATTGTTAAAAAAATATCTGGTTTGCCATCGACTTGTAATTGCGCCATAGAATCCAGATAATTTTGTTGTATGGCTCTAGGGCTTCCTATGTAGGTTGATGGTAAAATCACCATCTTTCCAATTTTAGAATTTTCATGAGTAGCTCGATTAGACATATAATCAATTAATACTTTATACATCTATGTACGTAATTGCGCTTGATGACTACGTATATAATATAATTGACATGCTTCAATTCTTGTCCAAACATCAACAATAAATTGTTGCGATAAATTTTTTAAATTTAAACATGGATTAAATTCATCACGATTACTCAATTTATATGAATAAAATTTTAATGTAGATATATTGTTGGTCGTTTCATTTTCTTTATTTGTATGTTTCATATAAGGCCTCCATCCTGATTCACCGAAAGGAAACATTAAAGGATAGACCATTGGATCGAGGTGCTTACTGAGAATATTATATCTTTCTGGTTTGTCCGATTTCGAGTATATATAAATATCACGTTCTATGGGTGGTTCACCGTCATTACCTACATATACAACAGCAATTTCATTGCATGTCGTAAAATATGATTTATTTTTTGTACAATCATCACGTGTTAATAACATTACTATTTTTCGAGGCATAGAATTTTTATTACGGGCTTTTGCATTTTCTTCCATTTCTACTTTATACATAATTTTATATGCTTCAGCATAAGGATTATTACTAGAGATAAATGTTTCTAAATATACAATTAATTTTAAATCAATTTTATCAGTTTTATATTCATTTATCCTATAATTATTTGTTATTTCATTGTCTATTATATATAATTGACCATATTTTGGATTATCAGTATCATTAGGATGTAACGAATATGAATTATGATATACTTGACCACATATTTTGAACACTTGTGGACCAATAGTATTAAAATGCGTTAATTTAGATCCAAAACTTGCAAATGCTCAAGAATTATTATAAATACGTATATTTTTTCTATAATTCATGCTTTTTGAATTCTTCTCTAATAACAAATTTTTTAATTCATGTGGATATGCTGATTTAATATCAAGATGGATTTTATTCTTGTGACAACAACTAATATATGTTTTATGTTGTGACCTTTCTCCTTTAAAATGTTTTGCTTTACAAAATTTACATTCGTTATCTAAATTTCCTATAAAATTTGTTACAATTATATATCTTCATTAAATTCTAAATTTGCAATTAAACCAACTGATGAAAGATTATGATTTCTAATATAAGGTTTATTTATGTCATCAGGTTCTTTTTTTCTGAATACTTATATTGTTCGAATTATCATTCAAATATTTTCTCTTTCTTTTATTTACTTTTGGACATTTTTTTGCTCTATATTACGCTGCACAATAATATTCTTTTATAATTTTTCTATACTGACGTAATCTTTTTGCTTCTTTTTCTTTTGATTCTAATGTCATATTTGCTCTATTTTGACGCGATCTTATTATTTCTTTCATTTTTGATTCTTTTGACATGTTTTTTCTGTATTCACGTAATCCATTTGCTTCATTACTTAATATTTCTTTTGTTTTTGTTTTCACTGACATATTTTTTTTATTTTCATGTGATTTCATTACTTTATTAGCTTTTAATTCCAATGACATATTTTTTCAATATTTACATAATCTTTTTACTTCTTTAGATTTTAAATTTTTATTAACTAGTTTTTCATCTGATTTTTCAGTTTTAATCAAAGATGATTTTTGATTATAATTACAAATTTTTTCGAATTAATTTTATCAATTTCAGTGTGAGAATTTGATTTATTTTTACGTTTCCTTTGTACTTTAATGAATCCAATATTATCATCGTTTATTTCCTTAAAATTAGATTCTACTTCTTTAGTTTAAATTAATCTTAGTAGAATTTTTGGGGTTATAGCTTATAGCTTATAACCCTAAAAAGTAAAAAAGCGAAGTGTTAGTCTAAAAGCAGAACAGTGAAGTTATTTAAAAAGTGTGAAGTGTAGTGATTTTAAAAATATGTGTGATAATCGAGATGCCAAGGTTTGCGAGTACCTATCCAGCCAAGATGTACTCTCAAGGAAGAGGCAAGAAGAGGCGAAGAAGATTTTTAGGAGTAACGAGTGAGGATGAACCTGCCAACAAGTGAAGACCTTCAAGATCAGCAAAAAAGATGCAAACTCCAGCAGCGGAAGAAACCTCTGAGGTCAGGAATAGATTGAATGATATCAACATACTTTTTCTTGCGCACGAGGAACTTTTATAAAAAAATGCAGTAAAGTGTGTGAAGAAGTGGCCAAGGACACCATGAAGACTGCAGTGATAGAATAAAAAGTCGCTACAGAGACTGAAGCACCCGGATCTAACATTTGGAGGTTAGACTGGTAATTTTTTATCAGTTTCAACTTGAAGGTTGTAACGTGGTAGTTCGACTACACGTTACAAGTGTAAAATTTGCGCCACGCAATGGAGAGGCGCCGACAACCTCGCAACGTGGCAGGTCGAGCCACGAATAAGCGCGGAGAGGGGGAAGTAGTTCGCGTGGGAAGCGCGCGCAGCGCTGGCCCCGCGACCACGTGTTGACGCGTGAGGAGAGCTCGCTCTCTTTCGCGCAGCATCGCTGCTATCGATAAGACGCCTGCGCTGCTCTCCTAAGCTCTCGATCGGCTTCGGAACAACCGTACCTGTGCGTCATTGCAGCTCGCCTTCGCTCCCGCTATCGTAGCAAGTAAGTAAAAGTGTATTAGCGTGCGAATAAATTAGTGCGGCTGTGCTTCGGGTGAACGCGTCGCGACTAGGTTAATGCGACCCAATGCATCTTGACGAACGCGGCCATGGCGGCGAGCCGAGTGCCGTGAGGTCTCGTCGCCTGTTGTGAATGATGTAAGCTCTCGATTGTTCTCGCTATCGTTACCTTTGACGCTACCGTTATTCTTCACTCAAGCTACCGTTTGTCTCTTCCACACCCTCGCTCTCGCACAATTCCTCGCTACCGTTGCCCAGGTAGGGCGCATATCTCCGCGCTATCGCTCTCCTCCCGTATCGTACCTCCCCGGGATCAATTATATGAACTCGCTAGTGAACAAAAATACGAGAATAGTAATTTCGATGAAAAATTGCCACCTGCAAGACATCACCAAACAAAACAAAGAAAATGCCATAACTAAATTGCAAAAGAGAGACCTCATCCAGATTTCGAAAATTCACTAACCAACATTCCTTGTAAAAGAGATAAAGAGACTAAAATTTTATTTAGAAAAGGAGAGGTACTTGCAGTAAAAATATTTTATTTATGCATATTGACGCAGCACGTAATTGATAAAGAGACCGAAGTACTAATTCGTTGGCTAACACAGCTAAATAAGGAAGACATTATACACATTAGATTACAGAGACAGTATACTATTTGCTAGTATTCTGACAAATGTGAGAGTGGCAAAATCAGGCAGGAATAAATATATTTTAGACTCAAAGGAGAAACAGCGAAATAAATCAATATTACACAATTCCAGCCTATCTCCAGCAACACTCCCATTAATATTCCTGCAAACTCTTCAAACGATTCGTTGGGCCCAAGCTTTACAAAGGATCCTTGGGAAAGCAATATAAAGAAACACCAGAATACAAAGAAGACGCACGATATTTCATTTCCATATTCCCCCAACGCGCAGAAACTATTTGATGGTTCATGAGTAAAGTAACATTATCGTACACTCTTTAATAATAGAAACATAAGTGCTGAAAAGTCAAAATCCAAACAAAATGCACCGCGCACACAAGAACTAACGATTAAAACTAGAAATCATTCAAGCCAACTCCAATACATAGGTCATTGCTGAATTTTGACATATCCCCGGGAGAAATAGTTACAGAACATTCAAGACACGCCGCCACTAGAAATTATTTTCAACCACCAATCCATTCCACACCTAAATGTCCACCCAATTTGCTTGGGATTAATTTACTCCCAAGCAAAATGCTACCAAAGATAGCAATAAAAATGCATGCAAAGTTGAGTGTGAACATCACAGGTGGATATTTGGGAAACTAACTTACAATCAAAGCGTGAAAATAAAGCTGATAAAATGAAACCAAGTACAGTAAATAACATCTCTCACGTGACAGGGATACTCCCGACACATGACTCTCAGGGAATAATACTAGAGCAAAATATTTCTATATTTGAATATATATTATCCAGACAAATTATTATTTACACTGTAGTTACATAAAAATAAATACAATCTGCAAAAATAACCTGCAGAGGTACATATAGGTACCTGTAGACAGGGCTTGCTTTATTACGTAGGAGTAATAAACTTATAAAACTAGAACTTAAAACTAATAGGACAAGGAAATACATACACACACACACAGCATTTGCATAAAATAAGTGATAGTACAGAAGTTGCGCATACATAAGGGCAGGATTTAATACCTTACTTTACCTATAAGATAGATAAGATTGTCGGATTGAAAAATTTTAATTAATCCAAAAGCACGATTTCAAAAACGTTTTATAAGAATTAACTATACGGGCGAGGGTAGAAATTTTGAAAAATAAAGATTTGAAAGGTAAAAATTACGAATTATATTATAACGAAAGGTAAAATTAAAAGTTCCAGAATATTGGAAAGGCATAATATTGAAAACCTAAATTTGGAAATTCCTAAAAATATCGCTTCTGCATTGTTTTAACTACAAATATCACCTTTCGTAATATTTCAATTCAACATTTTTGTTTTATAAATTTATTAATTTCTAGTCGTCAGCATGGCAGAGACGAGCGCAGGCTCGTCGTGTGCACAAGCGACAAGTTATTACAAATTTCATCCTAAAATAGAACTGAAAACAGTTGTGTGTCTAATTAGTGAAAGTGTGTACCACACAAGTGATTTTGCAAGATTAGATGGTGCGATTAAATTAAGTAGTGTATTGGGTATATGCAACGAACATCATGATCTTGATCTAACCTCAAATATAAGTAAAGAAACGCTGAGTAATGATGCAAGGCATATAGTCCCTCAGATAAAATCAAACCATAACTCGGAATCTAGAAAGGAATCGCGCGATAATTTCGAGTGAAATCATCAGTGATAAAGAAGAAGGAGAAGTTTATGAGAATAGTTTGTAAAGAGAACATTCACTGTTAAGGGAAGTAAATAAAGAATTATCAGAAAATAACAAGATGCTAAAAGATATACTGGAGAAACAAAAAAGTGACATAAATACAGTGAAAAATAAAACTTTTGCAGAAATAATGTCTTATTCAAAAACTAGTACCAGGTTAAAAAGGGTACCTAGCATAATAATAAAAAACAAACCAGCACATACCATTGATCAGATAAACTTGTTTGTAGCACACTATTTAGATAAGGATAAGGCAATTCAGATCAAAAAAGTTCACAAGAAAAAAGATGAAGTGATTGTTAATTGTTTAAATGAAGAAAGTACAAGTAAAGCTTTTAGTATTTTACAGAAAAAACTAGCTAATGAATGTTAAGTGAACAAAGAAAAAGTAAAAGTAGTTGGAATAATTAATTTTGAAACCAAGATGATAAAAATTGGAAGAAGATATAAATGAAAGAAATTTTAGTAAATTTTTTAACCAATGTCTAGTTCTACATTTATATAAGAACAACAAACTAATTAGCAAACAGCGTTAATTGAAATGCAAGCAGAATTGTATCACAGTATCAGAGAAAGCAATAATAAACTATTTGTAGGATATCAATACTGCCATGCCAAGCATTTGATACTGTTGGTCACAGAATATTATTGGATAAGTAGAAAAGATATGGAATAAGAGGATGTGCCTTAACCCGTTTCATGCCAAATGGCATACATTTTTTTACTGTTTTTAA
>QLSS01000246.1:121591-135034 GCA_024372645.1 Trichomalopsis sarcophagae
TTAAAAACAGTAAAAAAATGTATGCCATTTGGCATGAAACGGGTTAAAACTCTTGACTAGCTATCTATCAGGTAGAAAACAATGCGTTAAGATAAGTAATTTCAATAGTGAATACAAAGATATTTCCATAGGTGTTCAGCAAGGAACCATTTTAGGTCCTTTATTTTTTATCCTATATGTAAATGACTTACTGATAGATATGCTAAAAGACTCTATAATGTCCTATGCAGACGACACAGTTGTCATCTCGAGTGATGACTCGTGGTCGGCAGCACAGGACAAGATGAATTTTTATCTTAGCAAGGTTGTCAAATCGCTAATTTTAAATCAACTATCGTTAAATGTAAATAAAACTGTATACATAACCTATGGCAACTACTGTGATAGTGTTCCAGAGGATATAAATATTAAAATTGAAGGCAACTTTATAAACAGGGTTGAAAGCCAGAAATATTTAGGGTTACATTTCGATTACAATATTAAATGGAATATACACATTGACTCCATTGTAAAAATAACAAGATATTTAATTTTTGTTTAATGGATAGAAAAGCCTTAATAATGATCTACTATGCATTCTTCCAGGGTATAATCAATTATGGAATAATTGCTTGGGGTGGGGCATATAACAATTGTATGTACTCGATACAAGGAGTACAAAAGAAAATATTAAAAATTATTAACAGACATCGTTTTTAAACATAAATTCAAAAAACAGTTAGGCAGTTGTTCCAAATTGAAGAATCCTGGAAGCCCAAGCGTAGATCCGCTTTCTCTCTCTCTCTCTCTCTCTCTCTCTCTCTCTCTCTCTCTCTCTCTCTCTCTTTCTTTCTTTCTCTCTCTCTCTCTCTCTCTCTCTCTCTCTCTCTCTCTCTCTCTCTCTCTCTCTCTCTCTCTCTCCCGCTCTGACGCTGGCCGCGCAGGACCCCGTCGCATCTGGCGTAGCTTTCGCTCCTCGCAGGAAGAGCGCCCGCGCGTGCTCACCCACGCCGCGTCCCGACGCCACGCTACCTCATGTTTAGCGTCCCTTTCACTTATACAGGCATACTTACTCGCACACATTCTATACATGCAGATATACTTACTCGCACATACATACATACACGTACATTCCACGCACATACTCTAAATCCCACAGCTCGGCCACTCCTGACATGTCGCCTGCCAGCAGGCGACGGTAGTCACTCGGCCTCGCTGTTGGCATCTTCTAGGTCGTTGTTGGCTTCGTCTTTGCTTTGCTCCTTATTTTCCTCGGGTGGGTCATTCTCGTCGTCATTCTTTTCAACGTCATCCTTGAAACCTCTCCATGGCTTCATATTCTGTGCCTCGGTCGACGTATTTTCCGGTCCATCGATCTTCTAATTGACACGATGTCGCCGAACTTACACTTTCTTGGTGGAATTCTTTTTCTGTTGTACTGATTTATATTCTCCTGTTGGATCTTTTTAATTTGTTCCATCGCTGACGCCCGTAATGCTCCTCATTCTCCTATGAATTCTTCTCTTTGCGCCTCTCCGATTTTCTGGAGCAGTTGCGCGTCGTCAAGAGTAAAGAGCTTCGCTCCGAACATCAATTCATACGGCGTGGTCCCTACTGAGCGTTGGTACGAGCCATTTACTGCCTGCTGAACTCTGCTCAGATATTTGTACCATTTCAACGGCTCCTCTATTGTCAGTTTCCTGAATACTGATGAAACTACGCGGTTTACCCTTTCTACCTGGCCATTGCCCTTTGGAACGCCGGTTGTGATGAGCAGATGTTGGATATCCGTTTTCTTGTAGTGCTCTTCGAAAGCCCTGGACGTGAATGCTGTTCCTCTGCCACTGATTATTCTCCTAGGGTTTCCGAAATGCTGCTGCAAGAAACTCACTTTCTTAATCACCTCTTCCGTTCCAGTAGACTTCGTTGGGAAAATCCAGGTATATTTTGTAAACGCATCGACTATTACTAGCAAATGCTTGTATCTTTTGCTTGGGGAGGGCAACGGTCCGATATGATCTATGTGGATGGTGTGCATTGGCGTCGCCTCTTTAAGAATTGGATCTAATTTCCCTTCTTGTTTACCCTGCTTTTGATTGGCTAGTATACAAGCGATGCAGTTGTCGATAAATGCTTTGACTTTACCATGAAGTCCTTCGACACTGTAACTTTCCTTGATCGCTTCGACCGTCTTCCTTGTGCCGAAGTGACCAACCTCATGCGCTCTTTCAATGATCTCATTATGCATGCCTCTTGGCACAACCAGTTTGCGCTTGCCCTCACTCTCGTCGAATACTAATCCGTTTTCTTGAACGTAATTTTTGTACGGGCCTCGTTTCAGTAGCGTCCGGATCAAGTCCAATCTGCAATCGTGCTGCTGCACTCTCCGCAGTCTTTCGATCAGCGGGTCACGTATCGCAAGGACATAGTCTCGCCTGCTCAATGCATCTACATGCTGCCTCTTGTTTCCTGGGCGGTGCTCGATTTTATATCTAAACATTTCTAGGAACATATCCCATCTTGCGATCCGTGGCTTTAATTCTTTGTTGTTTATTGCTAGCTCGAACGCTTTGCAATCCGTAATTATTTTAAATGAGATAAACCTTGCAGGTATATTTTAAATTTCTCTAAAGCCCTCACGACTGCTAGAGCCTCCAGCTCGTAGCTGTGATAGTTCCTTTTCGCTGGCGTCGTCTTCCTGCTCATGTAGTAGACCGGGTGCATTTGTCTGTCTTCCTGGCATCTCTGGAGCATAATAGCGCCGTAGCCGTCTTTCGATGCGTCAGTGTGAAGCTCTGTCTCCTTATTCTTGTTAAACAAATGCCGCACGTCTGCTCCAATGAGCACTATTTTAAGCGTGATGAACGCTTGTTTCTGCGGCTCACCTCAAATGAACTTGGCGTCTTTCTTCGTCAAGTCACTGAGTGTCTTTGCAGTTGTAGCATAGCCCTCAATGAACTTTCTAAAGTATCCGCAGAGCCCTAGGAATCTCATTATCTGTTTTGTTGATTGCAGCTGCGGAAAATTCCTTACATCGTCCTCCTTTCGTTTTGAAGGCCTAATCGTGCAATTCTCGACTATGCATCCGAGGAATTCCACTCATCGTTATATCAGCTGGCATTTTTTCCAATTAAAATGAAGTCCGTGCCTCGCTGCTACATTCAGCACCCGCTCCAGATGCTGCAGTGCCGCTTCCTCGGTTGCCGCTTTTATAAATATGTCGTCCATGTATAGGACCATTATATTCTTCCTTATTAATTCAGCAAACAATGCGAGTTGCAGAATCCAAACGGCGCTACCAAGGGTATGTACTGCGCCCAAGGTGTAACGAACGTCAGGTACTCTTGGCTGTCTTCTGCAACATCGACGTGGAAAAATCTGTCCTTGAGGTCCAAGTAGGAGCTGAACACCGATCCCTCCGTTCCGTCCAGAGCGTCTTCAATCGGGAAGTGCAGTTTGCTTACTATCTTATTAAGTCTTTTATAGTCAATGCAGATTCTGATTGTGCAGTCTTTCTTTCTTACTGGTACTATCGCGCTTGCGTACCGCGAAGTGCCCTTCTTAATAATGCCACGCTCTTCCCAGTCATCCAGCAACTGGCGTATGCACTTCTCTTCGCCTGGTGACAAACGCCTGGGACGACTCACCACTGGCTTCGGATCCGTGACTTCAATATTGAGCTGTACAGGACACTTTGCAGTCTTCTGCGGCACGTAGTCTATGTGTCTATGAGGTCTTCCAGATGATCGATCACCTACGCCTGCACGTACTGTTCTCCGACCAGTGGTTTAAATATTGGCCCTGCCTTGGCCAGCCTCACCTCCGCCACATCCAGCACTGGGTCGCCGATGAGGACCGGCGACGGCAGGCTGATCGTTGGCACGACGAGGTAATTCAGCAGATACTTCACGCCACCTATGGTAGTTGACAGGGAAACGCTCCCGAGCGTAGTGGTCGGTCCTCCAGACCCTTTCAGCTTGATAGTAGCGCTCTGCAACGGGAACTTCCCCTCTGCGTTGATCTCCTCGTACACGTCCCGCCGTAAGATGTATCGATCTGCGCCGCTGTCCAGCTGGCACTCGATCTCCACTCCTCCTACGGCGGAGTTTCTCTGCGCGCTTTCTATGCTGCCGCCGCCTCAGCCGCCCTGGCGGGTGCCTCGTGTTGAAGCCGCTGTTCCATTTCCTTCAATTTCTGGCGATCCTGTTTGCGCTGTTTGTTGAACTTCTCTAATCGTTCCTTCTCATCTTGCTGTCGTTTGGCAAGGTCTTTCTTTATGACCTCTATGTCCCTCAGCAGTTCCTTATTCTCCTTCTCGGCGGCTGCCCGCGCTGCTCTTTCTGCTATAATGTCCCGTTGATTAGGCATTTTAGTCTGCTTTACCTCACGCTTGGGTTGAATTCTCGAGGCTACGACGCTCTTCTTGGTCCTTAGTCCTCCTGCCTGCGCTTCTTCTTTACTCGTGCTGGCTTCTACCTGCTGCACTGCTACTTGCTCCAAGGAGTCTTCTGCCAAATGAAAACTTTCTTCTCCCTCCGAGGAGTCTTCCGTCAAAAGGGAGCTTTCCTCTCCTTCCACGCCGCGCGCTTGGCTGCTGCGTTCTGCCAGCGTCCTGTTGACTGGAGCGCGTGGCTTGGGTTTTCCCACCCCTACCGCTTGCTCGACTACCTGGCTCTGTTGGTGTCTTGTTGACCTGCGCGCGTGGCTTGGATGCTGCTGCCCCCGCACGCTTACTCGACTACCTGGCTGTGTTGGCGTCCTGCTAACCGGCGCGCGTGGCTTGGGTTTTCCCACCCCTACACGCTCGCTTCGACTGCTTGGTTCTGTTGGTGCCCTGTTGACCTGCGCGCGTGGCTTGGGTGCTGCCGCCCTCGCACGCTTGCTAGACTACCTGGTTCAGTTGGCGCCCTCTCGACCGGCGCGCATGGCTTGGGTATTCCCACCCCTACACGCTCGCTCGCTTTCTCTTTCCAGAGATTTTCACAGAACCGACGCTATGCTGAATTTTCTGTTCTCAGCAGGGAATTATTCTTTTCTTTTTACTTGTATTGGCGCTTCCGTTGTACCAATTCGTTTACACGCTCTAATTACGGCGCCGAATCCAACCTGTGCTGATCCCGTTCGTTGCACACACGGAGTCCACCGTGCCGAACTTCTTTTTCTTCCGCTCGTTGCACACGCGAAATCCACCGCGCCGAACTGCAAACTATCCGTCGTTGTCTAGGTTTTTCTTTTCTTGAAACACTCACGTGCACTTGCGAGATAACTGCGTTTTTCTTCTTTAGCTTAAGACGAGCCCCCAATTGTGGGAATCTAGCCACTGGATTGAGAAAATAACTAGGGTTGAACACTAATGTACTTTAAATGAAAATGTATATAGAGAATACTATTATTATAACTGAATACAAATGTACTTCGTTCTCTTTAAAAAATCCTTTTGTAAAAGCATATAAAATGATGTATGAAATAGAAAATGAAGAAATCATTAATGCTCATAATAATAATATAACACCTCCTGAAATAGTCATGTCATTAACACGTGATAATCATAAAAAGAATAAATCATTTTCAATTTCGCAACATGAAATGAAGTTGCTGTTGTATACATAGGAAATGATGGCGAACCTCCGTTTGACCATGATATACGTATTTATCCAAAAATTGAAAAACCACAACAAATAAATATTTTCAGTGAACATATTGACCTAATGACACAGCCTTTGAAATTTCTTTTTAGTTATCTAGGATTGTAACCTTATATAAAATGTACAAAAAAAGATATATATCTACACTAATAATAATAATATATCTACACTACAGGTTTATTCATATAGATTAAGCATACGTGGTGATTTCAATACTTATTTGAATTTGTAAAATTTATCAGAATAACTCATATATTACGTACATACTCACCAAGCACAATTATTGCATTCATTAAAAACTTAAATGTATAAAGGATTAATGAATCACATTTCTAATCGGGCAAATATTGATAATTCTCGAATCGGGAAAATGGTAATATTACCATCATCTTATATAGGTAGTCCCAAATCAATACAACAAAATTATTCAGATTCAATGACTTAACTACTAGTCGACGGGAAACCAGATACTTTTATAACAATGACATGTATTCCTAATTGGAAGGGGATTCAAGAGAATTTATTACCGTATGAAAGCACAATAGATCGTCCTGATTTGATCTCAAGTCTTCCATGAAAAAATTAAAATTTTAAAAACCGAACTACTAAAATATAATATTTTTGGTAGAGTTTAAAGTTATGATTACGTAATAGAATTTTAAGAAAGGGGATTACCACATATTTATATGTTATTATGGTTGCATACCAATGATAAATTTCGAGATACTGATCAAATTAACTCTATCATAAGTGCTCCCGCGTAAAAATATTATATGAGATCTCATATGAGGTACGTGGTGATTACAATCCTTATTTAAATTTGTAAAATTTATCACAACAATTCATTGTTGTAGTTTGGACAAGGGTCGAAGGATGTCGATTATATTACTTACATACTCACCAAGCACAATATGAAATCTCATATGGCTGAAAAAAAATATGAAGTCATATGAGATCTATATGATATCTATATGAGATCTCATATAAGATCTCATGTAGATCTCGTCATTGAGCGTGACCTTCAAGGTCATTTGAAGGTCAAGTCGATTTTTTCAAATAGAAACCCCTACTTTTGGCACCAGAAATGGAAAGAGCGGGAAATTTTACGTTTGAATATGACCTTGCCTTGACCCTGAATTCAATGGTCAAGGTCATTGGTCATGCCAATAACAGTACAACTGGTTAGCTGAACTCGAATGCATTCAAGGAGAAAATGTTACCCACAAAAATTTTCCGTTTTCTCCCCGGCTGACGAATGGTCATCTTGACGCTGTCGTTAAACAGGACCTTCAAGGGCATTCCAAGGTCAAGTTGATTTTTTGAAATGGACCTACTTTTAGCCCCATAAATGAAAAGAGAGGGACATGCGTTCAAAAATGAAAAAATTTTCAATATTTCCAAAAATTTTCAATATTTTATAAAATTTTCGTAATTTTTTCAGTTTTTAAAAATTTTCAAAATTCTTGATGTAGTTAAGTCATTTCATTATTTTGTATTAGTGTCAATTTTTGAGAGTGAACTACTCTTAACAGTTATGTAGATAGCAAATTAGTGCAGAAAAGCTTAATCGTGTTTTTTACTTCTTGTAAATCGATAATTATTATTGAAAAAAATCTGTTTCCCTGTTTACTGGTCTGTAACAAATTATTTTGATTTTGATCATGGCTGATTACGGTCCCAACGAAATCGTTGATATGATCATGATTTTGGGAGAAAGTCGAAATAATTATGCAGCAGCTGACAGACTTTATGTTGAACGCTATCCCAATAGGAGACACCCAAGTAATGTTACTATTCAAACCTTACTTCAGAGAGCTCGAAATGGAGCTTTTGTTCGTCAACGCCGACATCATGAATACGACGAAAACGATCCTCGTGTTATTACCATTCTAGCGATTCTTGATCCTCACATTAGTACTCGACAAATAGAAAGAGAAATATTGAGAAGATATCATCCTTATCACATAACATTAACACAACAGTTAACTCCAAATGATATGATTTTGCGAGTACGTTTTTGTCGATGGGCAATATGAATGATTCAACAAGATCAAGACTTTTTCAGGCACGTTCTTTTTTTCAGATGAATCAACATTCAGAAACACTGGAGAATTGAATAGACATAATTGCCGTTATTGATCAGATGAAAATCCTCGAATCATCAATGGCTATTTGATTGGTCTTATATCTTTGAAGAGAACGTGAATGGGGTAAACTTTTTGAGATTACTTCGAGACATTTTACCTGAATTACTAGAAAATGTAGACCTAGCAACAAGGCTAAGAATGTGGATCCAATTAGATGGAGCACCACCACATTATGCACGCATTGTTCGTGATTATTTAAACACCCGCTACAAAGGCAGGTGGATTTGGCGAGGTGGCCCAGTTGCCTGGCCCCCTCGTTCACCTGATTTAACCCTTCCCGATTTTTACTTATGAGGATATCTTAAGAATGTTTATGCTCAACGGCCAACAACGCGAGATAATATGATCGAACGCATTCGTACAGCTTGTGCAGCAATCCCTCGAGATGTTCTACTTAGAACCATAAGACTATTCAGAGCTCGACTTGATCTTTGCATCCAACAAAACGGCGGTAATTTCGAACAATTAATCAATGGTTAACTCCAGTTAACATTCCATAACAATACCAAAAAAATAACAAAAAGGGAAAAAACAAAAAAAAACAAATAAATACATAAAATCAAATAAAAAATACAAAAAAAAACAATGTCAAAGGTAATTTCCGCACAAAAGATGAGTTGTTTCCAAAATCACATGTTCGAACGTAAAATTTCCCGCTCTTTCGATTTCTGGTGACAAACGTAGGGGTTTCGATTTGAAAAAATCGACTTGACTTTCAAATGACCTTGAAGGTTATGCTCAATGACATTGTCAAGGTCATCATCAGATAGCCAGGGAAAAATCCTAAAACTTTTATCCAAAACTTTTTTCGCTGCCATGCTTTGCCAATGAGATAATTGAGATTAAAGATTAAAATGACTCACACTGTATATTAAAAAATGATATGATACACGGTCCCTGTGGATCACAAAATAAAAATTGTGTTTGTATGAATGGAGATAAAAGCCGAAATTACCAAAAATTCAAGCAGAACAAAGACCTTTAAAAAACATAGAAATTAGTTTATTATTACATGGGTTGAGATTAAATGATTTTCATATGTCTAGTATTGAAAATAATTACGATGGTGAAGAATATAATAACGAATTACAAGTATGTAAAGATGGTAAAAATTTAGAAACATTAATTAATTGTTTGTCTACCGACAAAAAAAATGTATGATCTGATCATTAATACTACAATTAACAGTATAGGAAATAAATATTATTTTAGCGATGGTCTCGGTGGTAATGTAAGTATTTACATAACGTGATGATTAAATATTTAATTTTAATGAATTTTCCGTTCATTAAAATGGCCTGGACTGGTATTGTTGCTAATTTATTATATAATGGAAAAATTGTCCATAGTATTTTCAAATTACCATTAAATATTAATGAACTAACAATGTGTAATATTTGTCCTAATTCAAAATATGGTAAACATATTAAAAATGTAAAAATTATAATTTGAATTGAAATATCAATGGTTTCAAAACATGCTTTTGGAGCAATTGATAAATGTTTTCGTGATATATGTAAAAATGACCTTCCTTTTGCAGGGAAAGTTATTGTAACATCTAGTAAATTTAGACAAACCCTGCCTATAGTGTGGTATGGAAACAAAACAAAAATCCTTAAATCGTCTGTAAAAAGGAGTTTTTTATTGTCAAAATTTTCGAGACTATCATGAAGTGAGAATCTACGATTACAAAATCTAAATAATAAATTTAAAAATCGGTTACTTACCATAGGTGACAAAAAAAATATGACTAAATATGAATTATAAAATAATATAAGAGAAATACCAAAACAATTTATTTGTGAAAATGATTTAATGGCAAAAATTTTTAGACATAACATTATCCTAATGAATCGACATTAAAAAATAAATGATATCGTCACCGTTAAATTCTAATGTACTAAAAATAAATAAAAGTATAGTTGAAAGAATAGATGGAGACCACTATATATACTATAGTGATGATCGAATCCAAAGTGACGCAGATGACAAATTGACAAACACGATACTTACAGAATTTTTGAATTTATTATCACCTAATGGATTGCCACCACATAAATTAATATTAAATAAAGGTCCAATAATTAGTTGCTTAAAAAATTTAGACATTGATGGTGGTCTTTAAAATAATACAAGATTGATAATTAAAGATATGAAACAATATGTTCTTATAGCAGAAATTAATACAGGTAAATTTTCCGGTAAACAAGTATTATTGCCTCTTATCGATTTAGCTCTATCACTAGATAAAATACCATTTGGTATGGTTAGAAGGCAATTTTCAACAAGACTTCAATACGCTTTGCTATGACAAAGTTGGTTTATATTTATCAAGCACATAAATTATCAAGAACAACATTATAAGAAAAATTAAAAGTTTTTAAATGTTGAAACTGCATACCAAAATGATAAAAATATTACATATAACAAATTTAAAGAACAAAAATTAAACGACGAAATGAAAATTTACACAAAAAACATAGTCTGTTCTAATATATTCAGAAATTAATTATATGAGTTATTAAACATTACTAAAATATAGAGTATCTTCTGATTGATTGGGTAATCAATACCAATACAACAATACTAAAGTATAAATTATATATTGATTTGCTAAGAACTCTTCACTGTAAGTACATTACTGAAATCTGCGTCATCTCCATTAATAGTGCATTACTCAAATTTAAATAATATTTTGATTGGTCGAATAATTGCCACTAATTATACATTAACAAAATTTAAATAATATATTGATTAGCTGAGGTATCTTTACCAATAGTACATTACTGAAATCTAACCTATTAATTAGCTAATACTAAAATATAAATTAATTGGATAATTGGCTATTAAAAATGTCACATTTAATAATTAACGACAGTCTCAACTCTGTGAAACGCGGAGAGCAAACTTACAACTAATATTGATGTAAATAATCATTTATAATAGTATCATTTCCAGGCTTCATTGCAAAAATAAGCACGAAACAAGATCATATCTGCACAGATGATTATTCGCAGCATCCATTTCATCCGAAACGAATCTGCAGCTTACGTCTTCTGATATGCGTGAATACATAGAGCAGTTGTCATTTCTCATTCGGAAACAGTTATCTTTAAAAAATCAGATCATATCGGCACAGACGATTATTTGCAGCATCCCTTTCATCCGAACCGAATCTGCAGAATACGTCTTGTGATATGCGTGAATACATAGATCAGTCGTTATTTCTCATTCACAAACAGATATCTCTAAAAAAACAGATCATATCTGCACAGATGATTGTTTGCAGCATCCCTTTCATCAGAACGGAATCTGCAGATTACGTCTTGTGATATGCGTGAATACAGAGAGCAGTCGTCATTTCTCATTCGCAAACAGATATCTCTAAAAAACCAGATCATATCTGCACAGATAATTGTTTGCAGCATCCCTTTCATCCGAACCGAATCTGCGGATCACTTCTAATGATATATGTGAAACATACATATGTATCTATGTGGCGCATATCATTTAAAAAATAATTCAGATTATAAATACAAATAAACATATTTGCCATATTTCTCTAAAATGATTATGATTTAGAGCATCGGACATATCTGGACCAATTTTACTGTGTTTTTGATAAATGTATACATATACTTTATTTCTAATCAACTACCAATAAAATCACATAAATGTAAGTATTTATCATTGTTTTATACCAATATGTAATTTATGTGAAATGTTTCATGACCCGGACACTTTTTGTGAACTATTCTTTATCGCAAAAGTACTTAAATCTGATTTTGTTTATAATAGAATTATATATTTATATAATTATCATCCCAGAATGATTCACTAGTTCCGGTGAATTTATACATAATGCTCATTTTAGTGTTTTAATATAGTGTAGATAATAAAACTAAACTTTTTTAATATAGTAATTACAAAGAAAATGTATTAAAATTTTTAACTATTTGTAAAATAAATTTGCTAAATTTTATTTTATTATCAATTTTATAAAAGTATTATATTTGAAATTAATTTTTTTTGTAAAAATAATAGAAATTACACATGTATCTTTAGGATACGTTGTAGCACGGATTAGAAATGTTTTTAAAAAAGTTTGATTATATTATTATAATGTCATATTGTAATAATATTTAATATACTCAAAAGATTGTATATACATTATAATAAAAATGAATTCTCAATTTTTATTTATCGATTAATAAACGAATATTTCATTTGAATTGTATTTTATAAGAAAATTATATTGTGCATTTGATTTTTAGTAAATTTCAATTTAAGATACAAATAGCTTTTAAATGTTGATGATGAAATATTTCAAACTAATTTTAAAAGTATCAACGAAGTAGTTTAAATACCAAAAGGAATTTTATGCACTAACAATATTATTGATAAAACTTACGGTAGTAGCTTTAACAAACAAAATATTAATGAAAGAGTAATTTTATCTCGAAAAAATACAGATGTATAAGTATTAATAATGAAATTTTATCAAAAATGGAAGGTGAAGTTGAAGAATATACAATATAGATTGAGCGCTTAATGATAAAGACAAAAATTTAAAAACTGATTTACCATTTGATTTTAAAAATAAACTAACACTAAATAGCCTTCTACCACATCAATAAAAAATCAAAAGAAGGAGCAAGTGTTATATTATTAGGAAATACAAATTTAAATGATGGATGAAATTTACCGACAGTGAAAAAATTTCTCAAAACATTGCACTGAGTGCCACAATGGGTCAGTAGGGATAATTAAGGTTTTAGCACGGTAAAGTTAAAGGTATTTATACTAAATATCACTAAAAAAAATGATTTACTTTAATTTTGTCATTTTTACTCATAATTCTTTTTGTCAAGATTCAAAGGTGTTGTGTTCCCTTAATGAAATGAGAGAAAAAAAATTTATTGATTCGCTCGAAGTTATATCTCAGTATTCATATACGAGCATATGGATACGAAAAAATGTAGTAAGCACGACTATTAAAAGTTCTGCTTCATGAGCATAAATTTGGTTGTTCACACATCTACGACTTCGTCAGTATAACTGTAACAGCTAAGCATATTTATGCTTTACTGTCGAGAGAACAGGTACATATGTTCTTAAAGCCAAACAAAAAATTGCGACGTTGCAAACGTCGCAGCCGCGTCGAGACGAGGAATCTCGTTCGATGCGGCCAAGCCCTGAGTGCGCGGAAGAAACAAGCGATTCGACGTGTTGTTGTCGGCGCCGGCCTGTCCTCAAGTTCGGGGAACGGGCTAGCTAACCGTCATCGTCGGCGCGAAAGTGAGCATCGTTGGCGCGAGAGCGAGCCTCGTCGGCGCGCGCGCTGATAGGTCCTTCGCATGTTGCGAGCCAATCAGCGGGCGCCGATGCGCGGCTTGCTATCCGCGCGGACTGGCAGCCAATCGGGAGCCAGCAAGAAGCGCGGGCCCGACGAGCACGAGACGAGAGCGAGCGCGAGAACGAGCGGAGAAATCCGGGAGTTCTCTCACGACTGTCGACGGAGCACGTCGACGTTTGTGAGAGTTGAGTGCGTTCTTCTCTGCTTGTCGACCCGAGGTCGACGACTAGAGGAGATTGGAAGAGTCTCCCAAGAGTGTTCGAGAGTGAGCGTGTGTTTCAGGTGCAGCGCGTTGGCACTAGGAAGTGCCAACGCC
>QLSS01000246.1:151408-177421 GCA_024372645.1 Trichomalopsis sarcophagae
ATATATATATATATATATATATATATATGGTTCTCTGTCAAAGCGAAAATAAACGTTTTTTTCTTTTTCAAGCCACAGTAAATATGTTAAAGAAACAGTTTCCAATGCACATGAATTTTTAAATTACTTTTTACCAAAATGGCAGTTTTGGTTTTTTTTACTAAAGATGTTAATTTTGGCAATATTTTGGTTTTTAGCACAAATTAATTAATTCATAGCTCCTCAGTGAAGCATTTTTTACTATAAATATGAATATGCTTTGTTTTGTAAACATTTGTCACCTTTCCAATAAAAATATCCTTAAATTCATCCGGACTACGACCACCAACAAATTCATCAAGATACCTTTTTATAGTACAGAAGTTCCTGTATGGTTTTCAGAGTGGTGGAGACCCTATATCATTGACCAGAAATGATGATATCCATAAATTTGTGCTTAAATGATTAAAATCCATATTTAAAGCATGTAGCGAAGCTTATGAATTGCTTGGAGCATTCCCAAAAAAATCGCAAACATCAAAATAAAGAAAGTCACCGTAGAAAAAAATTGTTCTCTAATGTCCATCGTCGACTAAAAATTTAAACCTGAACGATTTTTCTTTATGGATTGCTTATAGCGTTTCTTAAAAAATCACTCAGGTAGAAAACATCAAAATAAGCTTTGTCACAGGCTTTAAATATGAATTTTAATCATTTTAGCAAAAATTTATGGATATCTTCATTTTTAGCCAATGATACAGGGTCTCTGCCATTCAGGGACCCATATAGGAACTTTTGCACTATAAAAAGATAATTTCATAAATTTTTGGTGGGCGTAGTCCGGATCGAACTCTTACTTTCACCAATATTTATACGGCTTATCAGATATGTATAACACACACACATACACACACACATACATGCACACACACATACACATACACACACACACACACACACACACACACGCACATATATATATATATATATATATATATATATATATATATATATATATATATATATATATATGGCAGTCTGTTTCTAAATAATTTTTTAAGTTTATGTGCATATAATCAGTTTTATAACTTCAACACGGCGTGTACAACGTGTTCCATTTTAACTTACACAGCTGAATAACTCAAAAAATTGCAAGTCATTTAAAAAATGTTTCAAATAAAAGTTGGTGGGTATCGAAGGGCTGATCCAGCCATGACCTTAGCCATGACCTTGACCTACATCCTCAAGGTTTTATGAAGGTCAACTTTAGTATTTCAAATGAAAACCGCTATTTTTGACCTCGGATTCCGAAAGAGTACAAAATTCTACGTTCGGATAGGTATTCATGTTAGGGTCAAAGTGATCCCTGAAGGTCATTTCAAGGTCGAAATGCCGCTTGGTGCAGATAAACTGGTTAATCATGATATTGCTGTTTAAGTGAAAGAATGCCATAGATCGGTGACTTCGACAATCATATGTAACTAATGCATTAAATGACGCTTTGCATGACCCGGCCACTCAAGGGACAAGTCTGTACAGCCGATGTCGAGAATGTAGGGGGCCTTCCCCGGCTCCATTTCTTCGGCCCTGAATAGAGCCAATTTGTGTTCGTGTAGCTCTGAAAAGAGCTAGCCAATGGAGTAATTATATCCATCAAACATTTGTTCTTTTCGGCAGCAAACCCACTAGTTTTTTATGTACAAACAAAAACCGATTTCTAGACATTAAAAATAAAACTTTTTACATTTAGACTGCACAGATTCATAGAGAGCGTCGACACGAATCTGTAACGGATTTTACTTTTTCCATGTGTATCATAGTTTTCCAGATATTAACGAAGGACGAAAGCTAACCTTAAAACTGATAATCAACTACACCGTTCTTTAGGGAAGACCAAAACGGAGGTACCCTAGTACCCCTAGTAACCAGTCGTCATAAGTAATTTTCTAGCAGTTTTGTTTAAGTAAAGTTAGATTGGCTGTATTAAAACGTAATCGTCGACTAGCGTCAGATTTGGTTTCGAGAGCAAAGCATATTTTGCATGTTTTTAATAAGCATACTTCATACAAAATAAAAAAAAAATCCATCGGACTGGATTTTTGATGTGACGGTAGGAACTTAGTTAAAGTCAATGTAGTGTCATATTCTTGATTTGCTTTGAAGGGAATCATAATTTTTTGCAGTCAGTCTGTAAGCTTTATGCATTTTTTTTTAATATTTGTAAACCAGCATTAACTAATCTAATAAAATTGTTGTCAGTAAAATGGCAAATTATACGCATAATGAAGTAGTCGACATTCTTATAACCTTGGGTGAAACATTAAGAGGAGATTTCGCTGAATTGGGAGTTGGGGATCCTGAAACGGGAATTGGGAGTTCCTCGATCTACGGCTCATAGATGGTTACAATCAGTAAATTTCCATCCTTATCACATTACTCTAGTACAGGAATTAAGCGAAGCAGATACAATTTTGTAGATAGGCTCTTGAGATGTTAGATCTGAAATTTCTTTTAGGAGGTTTGTTTTAGCGATGAAGCTACATTTATCTGCAATGGTAGTCCCAATAGGCATAATTGCCATTATTGGTCACCAGAAAATCCACATTGGTATCGTGAGGTGCTAAATCAACATCGTTGGAGCGTCCACGTACGGGTTGGCATTTGTAACGGTCAAGCGATTGGACCACATTTTTTTGAACGTACCATTAATGGTCCAATTTACTTAGAATTTCTTGAAAATGATTTGCCAAGATACCTAGAGAATGTTCCACTTGGAGTCCGACTACGTTTGTGGTATCAACAAGATGGTGCCTCCGCTCATTATGCTCGTGACGTACGAACATTTTTGAATCAACGATTCCCAAATCGATGGATAAGGCGGGCTGGGACATTCTTGTAGCCTCCTAGATCACCGGATCTGAACCCACTAGATTTATTTTTGTGGGGATACGTAAAAGATGCTGTGTATGGCCAAGCCAAGAGAGAGCTAAAAACAATGATAAGAATATTATTGATTTTTTTTTAATTGGCCAGACTGAACAATTATCTTGTATTGTGTAATTCTCTTGCCTTCATTGGCTGGACTGCTGCACAATCTTGCATTAACTGGCTGGATCGCGGAACGATCTAACCTTCATTAGTTGGATCTTTTCAGAGCTACATGAACACCAATCAGCCCTTTTCAGGGCCAAAGAAATGGAGCCGGAATGCCCCCCACGTTCTCGTCGTCGGCTCCGGGGGTGCTCATACGCGGCATGAAAAATTCACGAGTATGCATCGCGGAGAGGGGGTTTAGTTATTGATAAATCTTTGACTCTGTACTGACTTGTCCCTTAAGTGGCCGGGTCATGCAAAGCGTCATTTCATGCATTAGTTACATATGATTGTCGAAGTCACCGATCTATGACATTCTTTCACTTAAACAGTAATATCATGATTAACTAGCTTTTTTGCACCAAGCGTGAATTCGACCTTGAAATGACCTTCAGGAATCGCGTTGACCCTTAACATAAATACCTATCCGAACGTAGAATTTTGTGCTCATTCGGAATCCGAGGTCAAAAATAGCGGTTTTCATTTGAAAAACTAAAGTTGACCTTCAAATAACCTTGAGAATGTAGGTCAAGGTTATGGCTAAGGTCATGGCTGGATCAGCCCTTCGATACCCACCAACTTTTATTTGAAACATTTTTTTAAATGACTTGCAATTTTTTGAATTATTCAGCGTTTAAGTTAAAATGGGACACCCTGTATAATATCATAATATCAAGTATATGCTAAGATCTCCTACATCAGATCTCATACGACTAATACAGGAGAACCTTCACTTTTAGAGTTCATTGCTGGCTATCTTTGACACACGTGTGCTAGACTTGTTCCCTCATAAAACTTGAGATATAATTTAAAAATAAGTGTCAGTCAGAAGAATTAAAATTCAGACATGTGTATATAGGGTTAGGTTACCATTCTTAGCATGCACATTGTGAAACTTACTTTAACTAACGATTGACTGGGAATATTGATAAACGAGGCAGTTTTTTTTTTTATTGATTGTAACCCGCTAAATATAAAAATACATCAGTAATGTTGTTCTTGTTATTTACTTTTAGATTGGGTTATATGCACACAGCAGTTTGAGACGGCAGGCCAAGCCCCGGGGATAAGAGAACAGCAACAGATAACTTGCCTGGCGTAGGCAAATTACCGATCGAGTGGCGCTAGTAACTACATGTAAATAGTCCACCTAAGCGCTGGTAGATAGCGTGCGCGGAGATAACACAGGAGAAAGGGAGCATCCCGGGTATATAAGGAGCCCCGGAGCCAGCAGCGAGCATGAATGATCTGGCTCTCTCTCTCTCTTAAGCAACGTGCGAATGGTAGTACTCGCTGCTTGCTCCACCATACCCAGTAGTCTATGAGCCCCAGGCTCTCGAAGAGTATGAATGCAGTCCACTCCCTCTCCTTGTAGACTGAGATCCAGTATCGCTTATAAATAAGTATTTAATGAATAAATGAACGATATTCAAAACACATCAACTATTTCAATCCTTGTTTAGCATTACCCATTCCCATCCCCCCATCAGTTGTGTCATCGATGTAGGATGATAGTACCCTGCATTTAGGTGGCGAATCTGGTTCTTGGCTTTTGGTGAGATGGTAGTACCTCACACATCAGTCTAATAGCTGCGTGGTTTACCTAAGTGTGTGGGATATGCGTAGTGGGAATACCCTACTCATGTCCCTCTACACACGAGCAGCTCTCCTCTAGTGGCTCGGCCATTACAGAGGATAGGGAGGTCTTTTGCCCACTCAATAGATATTACCGGGTGGATCAAAGACTGTTATTGCTTTTCGAATGTGCTTCTCTCCCGCCTTACGAACATCGGGTCTCGAATCCTTCGCGTTTGCGATCTAACCCATCGTGGACCGTTTCAAGTTTAATAAACAGTTCCTATGCAGTAAGATGGATAAAAACCTGACGAAAATCTGCAGACGGACTGGTGAAAAAATGCGGATCATTTCTACCAGGGTGGATGCAAAAGAATTTCAATAGCATGAAAATTATATATATATATATATATATATATATATATGAGAAATTTTAGGTCGATAACTCTCATAATAGTTGGATGAACAAAAATGACATGTAACCTGTATATAATATATATAAGTAAATTAATAAAACATAAATAAAAATTTTCTTGCTTATTTATTTATTTTTATACCAATTTCCTTACATTTTCTTAAGAGCACTGGAATAAGAATTCCTTTATTTTGAAACGTTCTCGATCACGGGCAGCTTGCTCCCACTCTCCACAAAGCGTCATGATAGAAAAATTTCCATGCATACATCTGATGAACTGTGACATCATCTAAAAACTGTACGCGTTTTTTCTCCTCTTTGTTTTGCACGATTTTGCAAGAAAATATAATAAAGAGGTACAGTACTCCTCTCATCAAGTTCAAAAACATTTACTGAAATTCTATTGTTTTGCTTCTCAAACTTTGGAATTTTTTTCAGTAAAACTGAAAATTTGGTACCACTCATATTAAGTTCATCTTCATATGGTAAATAATTTGCCACTCGATTTAGATATTTTTTTGATGGAACAGGGTGTAAGGCAGATGAAGTATGTAAGTAGAATTGCCCATTTGAAGCATTGATTATCAGAATTTTTAATATTTATGCACGCTTCTTTTTTCACCAAAAACTCTGACAGAGGTATACGAGCAACTAGTATGTATTGGATTAAATACATTCATGTTAATTTGTATATTGACAATTTAATGAAAAGTTCATCAGAATCTTGCTATTCAAACTCCTTTATGTTAGTGAGAAGAGGTTCCACGATGTTATCAATAAACCACTGTTTAACTATAGATGCTGCAAAAATTTCTGTATTTTTGCTTCCTCCTAGAGAAAGCTTTGTAATAGTAAAATTTTGAGTTTCGTCAAAACTTCTAGAAAATATTTTTTGGTGTGGTAGAAGTTTAAATCACGTGTTTTTAGAAAATGTCCATATGGATGTGTGTGTGTGTGTGTGTGTGTGGATGTGTGTGTATGTATACCGTAATATTTCTGAAACTACTCGGTGAATATCAATAAAATTTGACATGCATGTATATTTTTGAATTCTAAATTCGGGAAAATATTTATTTGTTATTTTGCTAACTATTTTTTTTATGGACAATTTTTGATTCTTGAAAAACACTATTTTGCGTTTTTTTCAATCATTCCATCGTCGCAAACAATTCAGCTAATATGCATTTGAAAGAGAATACAATTACCTATTTTTTCTTGTTTGGTCCTGGGGATCGACCGCTTTGTTCGGCAGATAAAATGAAAAAGGTGATTTTTAAAATAAATTCATATCTCTGATACTAAACATCATAACCTCACGAAAAAAATCATGTCGATGGGTCACATGTAAAACTATATCCCTTTAAAATTTCAAGTGATTTGACTACTTATTTTTTTAGTATAAAATCGAATACTGGTAAAAATGAGTTTTTTTTGTGCCTCGATTACGGAAGTAAAAAGGCTTTATTGCACTTGAGATTTTAGGAAAAAGTAGATATTTTATGTGTCTTGACTAAGTTCATTGCGTAGCTTTCAAATCCCTATGGTTCTTAAGATATCAAGGTTTTCATTTTTTTTTGAAAATTTTTTGATTCCTCATATCTCTAAGACAATGCAGTGAAATGCTTCAAAATTTTAATTAGTGATTAACCATAAAATAAAATAATTGCTGCTAAAATTTTAAACGATTTCGTCGAGCGTTTCTCAAGTAAAGAGCTAAAATGTAAAATTAATTTTTCTTAAAACTTTTTCTTCCTCTTATAGGAGTGTCGTTGCACGTCGTAAAGTCCCTCCCTATTAATTTGTCATAATGATATATATATTTATTAATACCACATACATGCCTTTGATCGGCATCCTATAGAGACAAACAAGTTGCCTGTACATAGGGATGGCATACAGAAAAACTTACTCACTATAATTAGAAACTAACTTACGAACTAAATAAAAAAAAATAACCATAGAGGGTCATGATGTTGCATTCATTGCTCTCATGTCCTCATACCTTTTTCCCTTAAAATTTCGTAAATATTTATGCATCCAAAATAACTCTTTCCAATGAACATTTTTAATTTACTCTTAATAGAGACTTTGCTTAATTGGAGGTTTTTAAGATCATTTGGCATGGAGTTAAAAACCCCTATTGCCACATAATAGCTGCTTTTTTTGCTTATTGTTTTAGATATTTTTGGTAACGATATATTCTTATTGCGTGTTTTATTTGCACTACTTGTATATTTATCTCTTAAGTCGCTATAATGATATAGTATACACTCTAGTTCAAACATTTGCCTTATCGGTAGTGGTTGTTTCTCAATTAAACAGCAGTTTTTATTAATAATTCGAAGTATTTTCTTTTGTATATTTTGGATTTGGTTTAAGCAATTATAGTAAGCACCACCCCAGGCAATTATACCATAGCCTACAATACTTTGAAATAAAGCATAGTATAACATCATTAGCGTTTTACTCTCCATAAATTTCTTTAGTTTAGCAAAAATAAAAATCAAGTATCTCATAGTCTTCACAATGTGGTTAATGTGCTTATCCCATTTCATGTTATAGTCTATTATTAAGCCTAGATATTTATGACTATCAACCCTCTGTATAATATTATAGCCAATTTTTACATTTAGAGTGCTAGGCACACTATCACAGTAATTGCCGTATGCAATATATACAGTTTTGCTTACATTAAGTGACAGTTTATTTAGGTTCAGCCATATTGCTACCTTACGAAGATATTCGTTTAGTCTATCCTCAGCGGCAGACCACGTGTCATCACATGAAATGATGACAGTGTCATCCGCATAAGATAATATAGTGTCTTTTTGCATATCTATCAGTAGGTCATTCACATATAATATAAAAAATAGGGGTCCAAGAATGGTTCCTTGTGGCACTCCTATAGTAATTTCTTTGTACTCACTTCTGTAGTTGTTTATTTTAACACATTGTTTCCTATTAGATAGATAGCTGGTCAGCAATTTAAAAGCGTTTCCTCTCACACCATATCTCTCTAATTTGTCTAACAGTATATTATGATCTACCGTATCAAAGGCTTTTGCTAGGTCTAGGAATGCTGTCATAATCGGTTTACTTTTATCTAGATTTCTATATATAATATTTCTTAGGCAGTTAAGAGCATCTTTTGTTCCTCTCATTTTCATAAAACCAAATTGCTTATTTGAAATTATTTTGTGCTTGCTGATAAAACTATATAGTCTATAGTATATTATTTTTTCAAAAATTTTTGCAAAGTTTGAAATAAGTGATATTGGTCTATAATTACTCATATAATTCTTATCTCCTGACTTATATACAGGTACTATGTCCGCTTGCTTTAGTACATTTGGCCATATTGATTGTTGTATACTTAAATTATATATATACTCTAGAGGTTTTAATAAATATTTAGACAAAGTTTTGATAGTTACTGCATTGATATTATCGACTCCACCAGATTTCTTTTTCATTGCAATAATTATGTTCTGAATCTCAAACATATTTGTCGGATTAATAAAGATCGAGAAGTTATTTCTATCTGGCAGTTTCAAAAGTTCAGAGTCCATATTTTGAATTTGTTTGCTTAGATTTATTCCTACATTACAATAGTATTCAGTCATCGCTTTCGCAATAGTAGTCTTATCATTTACTTTCCGTTCACCAACCATCATACTATTCAGCTGAACTCCTTGTTTCTTTTTTTTCCCTAATTTATTATTTATTATGTTCCAAAGCTGCTTTGAATTGCCACTTGTTTGTCTAATAGCATTATTTTCATATTTATACTTAGCATCTTTAATGACCTTTCTCAAAATTTTATCATAATTTTTATAATCCAATTTCAGTTTCCAATTTGTTGGGTTCCTTTTCCATATGTTATATAACATCTCTTTGGTCCTACATGATATTAATATTGCATTGGTAATCCATTTTTTCTTGGGAACTAAGTTTTTTTTATCTTCATTAGTATATCTTCTATTAGTTGCTTTTTCAAGACAGCTTTGGATCATGTTTATCAATTCATATATAGCTTTATTAGGATCATTTATTTGTAATACTGAGTTCCACTCAACTCTTTTTGCTATCCTTGCTAGCTTGCCATAGTTGATGTACGTTGAATCATTGTTATCTTTTACTATTTTCAGTTTATCAATACTTATAAAGAGTGGATAATGGTCATTGAACGGTATATTTAACTTAAAAGACTGTATCTCAGTATTTCTTATTTTGGCGAAACAATTATCTATACACGTACCTTTCTCATTGTTCTGAGAAGGTCTTGTGATTCCTCTAAAAAAAGGCATATACTCATATTCAAAAAAATTATTTAGAAATTCTTGAGTTAGTGTCTTTTCAGCCAAACTGGTTTTATCATAATTTACATCACTTATATCAATATTAAAATCACCGAAAATACAGTGATTTTTTACATTAACTTGTTGCGATAAAAATTTTTTTACGGAGTTAATAAATTCGGACTTCGGTACATCATGGCACCTGTACATAGCAGAGATTCTGATTGCCTCACCAGACGCTAGGAAAGTATCGGAACTCACAACACTCAACCTGTCAAATACCTCTATTTTAGTTGTTTCTTGAATATTATTTTTAATATATATCATGACTCCATCAGCCTTATTGATTTTGCTATCATTATAATAACTGTTGTATCCTTGTATTTGATAGTATTGAGGATGTTGCAAATTCCACGTTTCCGTACATACTACTATAATTGGTTTTAACACTAGACTATTAATAAAGTACTCTAATTTTTCGTAGTTCGCATTTAAACTTCTTATATTTACGCACAAAATTAGGTTCTGCTTCTTCAATATACTTTTGTTGAGTGATCTGAGGTCATCTGCTTCACGTTCTAGACTATATATATCTTCAAGGTTAAAGTCTTGGTCCATGAGTTATTCATTAGTTTTTTGTCTAGTCGTTATACGCATGTTACTGATATATATATATATATATATCAGTATGATGACGCAACATATTGATAACAAATATTGACATATTGTAAAATATTAATAATACAATTTAAATATAAATAAAACTTTTCTTTTGTAGTTGCCCTGTACTCAATTCCAACTTATTCAGATCCATAATATTTTGTATTATTTTTTAATTGCTCCTTCAACAAAATTATCGAGATTGAAAATATTTAAAAAAGCATTAACATTGTATATTTGAATAATATTTTATCTATTGGAACTATACATTTAGTTGGAGGAAGCTACGTGCCAATGCATTGGCAGCGGTTTCTGTATTGGAATGCTTTGTTTCAATATATTCTTCCTCTTTATCACCATCCACATTTTTCACAATTTTTTTTTAATTTACATCATAAGAATGAATTATTTTTCAGTGGCTTATCATTCTTCTTGAAAAAACTTCTTATTTGCCTAATGAATACAACTGAGGCATCTTGTAAAAAATTCTTTACATCAATATGCTGAATATTTGCTACTATACTGGTGCGCATCCTATTATTAAATGCACTATATAAATCGATCCATCTTACACGAGCATTTATCTTATTTTGCACAAGTCCACCACCGGATTTTGTCTATGTCACATGTAATTGTATGTTAAAACATTCAATTTTACCAATCATATAAATAATTGATTGTTTTTGAGAGACAAAGAGTAGTTTGTCTTTCAAGATATTGCGTAATTGTTTAAGGGGACAAACCACTTTTAAATTTCGAAAAAATCGATTTTTTTTTTATTGCTTATTTTGACAGGAAATGTTCCGTAGAATACGCTCCTGAAACCTGTTTATTATAAAAAAATTTTCCCGCAAAGTTATAAGCAAAATAGTAAAACAAAATTTTTATCGTTTTTTCGTAAAATTGCGTATTTTTCATTTTTTGTCTAATACGACTAATAATTTTTATTTTTAGTTTTATAAATTCAATCTGAATAAAATTTTCATTGTAAATGTTGAAAATACTATTTTTTTACCGTAGTATATATGTATATTATGCTCCGCGTACATGTTTTAGTTAATAAATTTGAGCGTACTGATAAGATTTTTTTGCGTTATTTTCGATATAAATTTCTAGTTTTGCTTCTTATATAAGGCTCCGATTAAAACGTAGACATTTATTTGAATTCAAATATCGCGCGCCTGCGCACCACCTGTGGGCAGGTTAGAATCAATGTGTCGGAGAAGGACAGAGCGACCGTTCCGCGGTTTCGCTATAGCAGACAGGAAATATTTGAACACAGCTGATAAAGTACTGAGATATGATTTACACTATGTAAACACAGCTGATATCTAAGTACATAAATAAAGCTGATATTTTTCAAAAGCGTTTTAGAACTAATCTAAGTAGTGTTTGTAGTGTTTTTGGGGTTATAGCTTATAGCTTATAACCCTAAAAAGATAAAAAAGTGAAGTGTTTGTGTAAAAGCAGAGCAGTGAAGTTTTTTCAAAAAGTGTAAAGTGCAGTGATTTTAAAAACATGTGTGATAATCGAGATGCCAAGGGAAGGTCTGCGAGTACCCACCCTGACAAGAAGTACTCTCAAGGAAGAGGCAAGAAGAGGCCAAGAAGATTTCTAGGGGCAACAGGCGAGGATGAACGTGCCAACAAGACAAGACTCTCAAGTTCAGCAAGGAAGATACAAACTCCAGCAGCGAAAGGAACCTCTGAGGTCAGGAATAGATTGATTGATATCAACATTCTATTTCCTGCTCTCGAGGAACTTCTGATTTGCAAGCAATGCCATGGCCAAGTTAAACTTGGCGAATCTGAAGCTCAAGGATTAGGATTCAAGATTGAAGTAGTGTGCACTGAGTGTGATCAGCTGGCAGCTATCAACTCATGCAGAAAAGTTGGCGTCAAGAACCATGCTTGGGAGAACAACAGAAGAGCAGTGGTTACTTTTCGTACGCTTGGACTTGGACACGCTGGTCTGTCAACATTTTGTGGGTTGATGGACTGTTTGAAACCCATGGCTCGGTCTGCATATGATACAATCAACGAACAATTTAGTGATGTGTGTGAGATAGTTAGCAAGAACTCTATGAAGACTGCAGTGATAGAAGAAAAAGCCGCTACAGAAACTGGAGCACTTGGACTGAACGTTTCTGGAGATGGTTCATGGAGAAAAAAAGGTTTTTCGTCGTTGCAAGGATTTGCAAGCATCGTGGGACACTACACAGGCAAGGTTCTGGATGTTGCTATAAAAAATAGCTTCTGCAAGGCATGCTCAGCATGGGAGAACCGTCTGCAGACTGCAGAATATGAAGAGTGGTACGAGAGGCACGAGCCTGACTGCACTGCAAACCACAAAGGTAGTGCAGGTAAGATGGAAGTGGATGGTATCTGTGAGATTTTTGAACGCTCAGAAGAGGAGTATGGTGTCAAGTACCACCGCTACATTGGAGATGGGGACTGCAAAGTCTACAAAACAGTGAATGAAAGTAAGCCTTATGGCGAAGATTTTATAATAGAGAAGAAGGAGTGCATCCAACACGTGCAGAAGAGAATGGGTACTCGCCTCCGGAACCTAGTGAAGTCTTTCTCTGGGAAGAAGCTTCCGGATAATAAGTCTATTGGCGGAAGAGGAAGGCTCACTGCAAAAGTGATTGACAAGTTGTCGACTTTCTATGGCAAAGCTATTAGAAGTCATCCAGATTCCATTGACAATATGTACAATGCAATCTGGGCAACTTTCAATCATATGCAGTCAACTGATGCAAAGCCAATGCATCAGTTATGCCCACCAGGACCGAACAGCTGGTGCAAGTGGCAAGTAGCCAAAGCTACTAAAAAGCTCAGAAGCTTCAGCCACAAGAACAGCCTTCCGACTGTGGTGATGGATGCAGTGAAACCAATTTATGAAGATCTGTCAAAGCCAGAATTACTTGAAAGATGTCTTGGTGGTTTTACACAAAACTCTAATGAGAGTTTTAATAATTGTGTATGGAGATTAGTTCCCAAGACATCATTCAGTGGTTTGACAGTCTTCAAAATTGGTGTTAATGCAGCAGTAACCATGTTTAACGATGGTCGTTCCGGTTTACTTAGGATTCTGGAGCAGTTTGAGGTGGCACCTGGGCACGCTGCTGCAGAGTGGGCAAACTCTGCCGATACCCAGAGGATTTTTCATGCTGAGCGACAAGTCCAGGCCAGCACCAAGGAAGCACGAACCCTCAGGAGGATAGCCAGGGAGCTACAAGAGGAGGATTCCTACGCTGCAGGAGCACACTAGGCAGTGTGCACTGAAATATCTTGAAAAAAAAGGCCTTGTGATGACTACGAAAAAAAGATAAGTATACTTCTCTGTATTGTTTCAGGCCATTTTTATGAAATTGAAATATTGATTTATTTTATCTTTTTCAGCTGACCCTGGTAACACTAACCTGCTTGGTGACATTTGGAGGTTAGACTGGTAATTTTCTACCAGTTTCAACTTGGAGGTTCAACACAGTAACCAAAAAAAAGATAAGTATTAAGTGTTATGATTATCAAGGATAAAATATCCTTTTTATCAATTTTTTACAAAATTAATGAAATGCCTTTTTTTGTTTGCAGGTAAGAAAAGCCGTATAGAACCAAGAGGTATTAGTGAATATACCTCATAATTGCTGAGAATCAAGGTCTATGTGTGTGGAACATAGAAAACTTGACCCCAAAGGATTTGGTAAGTCCTAATTTAAGTTACACTTTTAACAATTTTCTAAACTTTAAAGTTGATTTTCTTTAATTGTTGTTTTTACTGATTTCAGCTCACTGTCCGTAAGATTCCAAGTGAACGGATGGATCTTTTGGGCTGAAACTCAAGGAGGATACTTTGTGCACCTGTAGTTCTGGTATGAATGCAGGGATTTTGATTTGAATGTTTAGAAAATGTTTTACACACAAAAAGGTGCCAGAATAAGCGAAAAAAAT
Source organism: Trichomalopsis sarcophagae (assembly GCA_024372645.1). Taxonomy (NCBI): domain Eukaryota; kingdom Metazoa; phylum Arthropoda; class Insecta; order Hymenoptera; family Pteromalidae; genus Trichomalopsis; species Trichomalopsis sarcophagae. The sequence continues at coordinate 165,382 of QLSS01000246.1, forward strand.
AAAAAAATGTCAGTTTTTTCATCGCCAAATCATTTCTAAACATTTAAATTAAAATCCCTGCATTCATACCAAAACTACAAGTGCACAAAGTATCCTCCTTGAGTTTCAGCCCAAAAGATCCATCCGTTCACTTGGAATCTTACGGACAGTGAAAAAGTTCACAAATTCTTGCACCGAGTGCCACAATGGGCCAGCAGGAATAATAAAGGTTTTATGATGATAAAATTGAAGGTATTTAGTGTAAATATAACTCAAAAAAAATTTAAATCATTTAATTAAAATTTATGAATTTTTCTTTGTGTGCTTTTTTTCAGGATTTAAAGGTGGTTTGTCCCCTTAAGACATAAATGACTTTTCCAACGATTTATCACAATCGTATCAGTAGTAGGTCTGGAAAATAAAAACTCTTCAGCTTCCTCCAGATGATGCACTAATGATCGACAATTATCCAAAAGAATAGCCATGTCACTTGCTTGTTAACAACTATAAAAATTAAGTCTGCTGCTAAAAATATGTAATTTGGGAAAAGATCAAAGCATTTATGAATAATTTAGAAGGGTTAAAAGTTATAAGGATAGAGATTAGTTGATAGAGCAACTTAGTATAAATTTAAATAAAATTTGTCTATATTAATTAATGTTTTTATATATGTTTTTTATATTTGGATTTTTAAAAATTCCCGCTAGCGCTTAGCGCTAGGATCGACGCGCGTGCGCTCTCAGAAAGAGTATGCACGTGTACAGCGTATATTAAGGAGATTGCTCTGATACGTCGCTAATAAAGTGTATATACTTTTCTAAATTCTCATTTATTCTTTTAAAACTAGATTTATATTTAATGTAGTGATATGTGAATTATTGGCGGCGGTGCCATGTGAAGTTTTTATATCGTATAAATAGGCTTCCTTACGTATTCGATACAGCACTATGTGCGCGCTGTGACGGTGAGAGAAGAGTATATCTATATTTATACTCAGCGCACAGTATAGCCCGCGCCAGACTGCGCGCAGTCGTCTCAAAATCAAAAAATGGGACAAATTCAGTCTTAGATCGAGTATTCAGTAAAATCCATTTTTTTTTTAAACATATCTTGATGTACCTAGGAATGGAATAAGATACAGCTTTTTTGTATTATAAACCCACATATAAGGTTAAAAAATCGATAAAGTTAACCAAATATGCAATAATTATTTCCGCAATTTATAAAATGATTGAAAACAAAAATTTATTCTCTAAATAAGTGCAGATACGGGTTTTCGGTGTATTTTTCGATGCTGAATCCGAATCCGATGTCAGAAATACAGTAAATTAAAAATCAACTCTTTCAGTAGGGTAAAAATACCCTGATTTCTCGTTATATCGACTTATTATCGATAGGTGAGTAAAGATACGGGTTTCCCATGTATTTTCCGATGCTGAATCCGAAATTGCAGTAAATTAACAATTAGCCCATCAAATAGAAAGCTTACTGCTAAAGTATTTAATAATTGCTTCAGTATGCAGTATTTATAATAATTTTTTTTATCACAAATCAATTAATTATTGTTATGCGATGATCATTAAATTTTAGGGAATTTGTTAATTCTACAAAAGATTTAGAAACATTATTTTTTTTATAACATTTAATATATAACTAAAATATACATTTTTAACACTACTCATTCTCTGATTCCTTATCTTCGCTATCGTACACCAATAAACTTTTCATCTCAGCAGATCATTTTGATGGTTTTTTTGGTAGTTTTCGACTTAGCAAAATCAGCGGATCGGAACTCAGTAACAGCCTCTCCAATGTATCCATGTTTATTTCTTTTCTGTAAATATTCATGCATTAGTAAATATATTTTGTTATTTGATTAGGTGTTATGTTGAGGGCAATTACACTCTATTATACCATAATAAAAATTATTTTTGTCACTATAATACTATAAGTAAAATAATATATATTTATACAAATCGCTACATATTTGACTATCTAAGCTGAAAATTAATTGTAATTTAGTTCGGATGGTTTTCATAATAGCAAGAATTTTAGTTATTAACTATGTCAAGTAAAAATCATTGATTTTTTAAAAATATCATTGTTTATATTCTACACTTATCTCATTTAAAACAATCAGATTTTGACGAGTGTATACGCTTACGAAAATTGTAGAATTACTATTTTAGATGTTAGTTATAAAAAAGACCTATTCTTAAATTTTCTTTTTCACTAGCAATATTACAAATTTGTTTAATATAGTATTTTTAGGTAAATAAAATTACAAAACTTGTGTTATTTTTACTCCTTTGCCCTGGCAGAAATCGATTTCATTAAAAAGGTAGTAAATACCAATACCATATATGGATAGAAATAGGCGAATAATGGACCATTTTCTCCACGTGATAAATCGCTTTTTCAAACCTTTCTTAAGCATTTCCAAGCTTGTAAACATAGATTGGATTGTAAAGTAAAATATAAATGATAGCCAGTTAAAAGTGCTATGCAAAATGTACTTGGCCAAAAAGGTGAAAAAATAAGAAATCATGAATATTTCTTTGAATTTAGTGTACAATGCAAGAAGTTACATCAATACCATGGTTTTAAGGTTATGTTGATTCCATAAATGATCAAAAAATGTGTTCCAATCAAAAACTAGTTCCGGGCTACTTTTCATAGCCATTTTAACTATTTGAATTTCTACCAGGAATAATAGTATGCATTATAACTTGAATAATGGTAATGATTTCACAAACTTTTATAAATTTTACTTTAGTACCTTGATGTTTTACTACTATGGGTCTCTCGATAACGTTTAATGTCTTTGTTTTTGCTTTCCGGAGCTTCTTCGGAAAACATGCCAATAGGAAGAACTACTGCTTGTACAATTAAATGATCATGTATCAATATGGTATGTATCAAAGGAGGCAGGTAATACCAAGGATACAATTCTACGTATCGCATTGCCGTACGTTTGCAGTTATCTTTAAAGACATTACTGTCGATTTTTTGAGATGACAAAACTCCAAGAAGAGTTTGAAATTTGCGCAACAAGATTTTATCAAAACCTAAAAAAATAATATTACATTTTAAATTTATTGTACTAGCAAGATCAATGCGCGCTCCGCGCGTTCTGCTTTATATTAAACATTTTTATAAGTTAGAAACAAACTATCATGCGCGTCCCGCCATCTATCTTGTAATCTTATTGGCCAATTGACGACCAATCAGAGAATGAATAGAATGATGATTTTCCTCTTCTTTAGAGTAGGATCTTAATAGTGTTACACTATTAGTTATGCCCTTCAGTAGTTAGGAGTACTGGAGTAAATAAACACTTAAGTCACAATGTCGTGTAAGCAATTTATTGGTAAAGAGTATAAGGTGCTCTGGTACGTCCTTACAGTACGACTCGTGACGATCTGCCCCAAGCCGGGAGACGCGCACGGCGAGAGCGCGGACGCACGGCAGAGTTACCGACAGTAGGAAACGTTATGTGCTATACAGGTAAATAGGAGTTGAGGAAACCGTTCAACAAATAGTATACTTCGATACAAACGTGAAAAAGTTTATTCTACAAGAACGTGAAGTTTGTGTGAAGCAAGATTGATGATCATATAAGTGTAGAATCAATATTGGCACACATGCAAAGCGTTATTGTTTAATGTTATTTAATTATATTACTTTAACCTATAAATAGGAATATTTACATAATTTCTTGGTTCTCGTAGCATAAAATATTTTTCGACACGAGTGGATAAGTTCAAATTATAATATATATTGCTTGCACGATTTGATAAAATTCTTATTTTTTTTTCTTTTTAGTTATTAGTAAAACTCATGTATTAACCTATCCACCGATTTAAGCATTTCTATTTTATCGTAAACATTATTTAGAGTATCAACATATTGGAATTAATTAATTGAATTTGTAAACAGCAGTATTTTTGAATTTATTTAATATATTTCTTATGTCAAGCCTGCATCTCGAAACAGCAGTGTTTGACACTATGAATCAGTAGTGTAATACATAATAATATAATAATTAGTATAATATGGTGCAATAAATCAATTTTCAACACTGTATCCAATAAGGTCCGTAAAATAGCTCTGATGGTAGAAAGATGGAAGTTGTAAGAAAAAATAATCGATGCACGTAATAAAAATAATTATCCCTCCTCATATTTTTACTTGAGCAATAAGCTTATATTTGTAAATAATATTCTTTTGAAAGTTGTGCGTGCATAAGTCGGATTTTTAGCGCATGGAACATATTTTGCCCAAGCGAAGAAAATGAGAAAAGTTACGTGCGCTGAATATGTATTTTTTTATATGCGTCAAATCGCATTTATAATTTATCAATATAAAAATATATGTTAAATCTTTTTGAGCCTGTTATTTCTGCGACAATGCTACAATTCTGGAAGAATGTTCTAGCAGTATTGCCATCATTAGTACTTCCAAATCCTCTTTTCGGTGTATCAACTTTAATTCCAAGTATCACGTGAAGCTGTTCTCTCAACCTTTTTTTCTTCCTCTATAACCTGTTTTTGATCCTTAGGGGTCTACAAAATAATTTCAACATTTTATTATAAGTTTCTCATTTTAAAAATTTTCAGAATCGTTAATTACGCAAATTATTTAAATATAGTATTTGATACATATTCATTAAATTAATCCGTACTACTGCGCGAGAATTAATTTTTTTCTCACACTACCTGATAGAAATGCAAATACTTCAAATACCTGAAAATAAGTTAATGAATTGTTTTTTTTCACTTTTTGAACAATGAATGGAATAAGTATAACCCCAAAGCCTTTTATTTGGTCGATTGAAATAACTTCTTTTATTTTATAGAAAATACAAAAAGACTAGCGAATTTCGACTTCAAACGACTTGTACAATTTGTAGTTAATTGTTTTGATAAAAGAAAAACTTAGGAAGGTTTTGATTACATCTCATTATTGGCATTTTACAGGCATTAACTCTATATTATCAGATCCGTATTAAATTTACACATGTCACATAGTATAGTATAGTTTTGAAAGATCTATTTTACGCATACTTTTATCAACATATGATATTCACTAGCTTGTAAGTAACATTGATCTTAATCGTAATAGTAGAAAAGACTATAATTTCGATTAAATTGTATCTACGAAAAACTAATGACAGACATCTCGTTACTTACCATAATTATAATCTTTAATCAAAATTGAAACGCTAATGTAAAAGATAAGTTTTCTATTTTTCGTTAATAATTGGTTTACTTGATAGTTATCATTAAAAAATTAATAATTATCATTGTATAATGATTATTTTCTATTAACTCTGAGGCTTAATAGATGATTAATTTTTTTATTTTCTTCAAGACATTATTCATAACTATAAAACATTTGAATTGTACTAATTGAAAAGTGTAAAATTAGTAGGTTATAAAATCGATATTGCAATGTCTAGCAAACTTTATTCTTATCCAGACAATTAAACTCAGCCATGTTCTTATCAGTGTATTGAAATTTTTTCTTTTGATATATATATAGACACACACACACACACAGGGTGAGTCATTTTAATATTTAAACTCAATTGTCTCGTTGGCAAAGCATGCCAGCGAAAAAAGTTTCGGATAAAAGTTTTAGGATTTTTCCCTGGCTATCTGATGATGACCTAGACAATGTCATTGAGCGTGACCTTCAAGGTCATTTGAAGGTTAAGTCAATTTTTTCAAATAGAAACACCAACTTTTGGCACCAGAAATGGAAAGAGAGGGACATGCGTTCAAAAATGAAAAAATTTTCAATATTTACCGAAATTTTAAATATTTTCTAAAATTTTCGTAATTTTTTCAGTTTTCAAAAATTTTCAAAATTCTTGATGTAGTTAAGTCATTTCATTATTTTGTATTAGTGTCAATTTTTGAGAGTGAACTACTCTTAACAGTTATGTAGATAGCAAATTAGTGCAGAAAAGCTTAATCGTGTCTTTTACTTCTTGTAAATCGATAATTATTATTGAAAAAAATCTGTTTCCCTGTTTACTGGTCTGTAACAAATTATTTTGATTTTGATCATGGTTGATTATGGTCCCAACGAAATCGTTGATATGATCATGATTTAGGGAGAAAGTCGAAATAATTATGCAGCAGCTGCCAGACTTTATGCTGAACGCTATCCCAATAGGAGACACAAAGATAGACATAATTGCCATTATTGGTCAGATGAAAATCCTCATTGGTTCAGGCCCATAGACAATCAACACCGCTGGAGTGTTATGGTCTGGTGTGGAATCATCAATAGCTATTTGATTGGTCCTTATTTCTTTGAAGAGAACGTGAATAGGGTAAACTTTTTGAGATTACTTCGAGACATTTTACCTGAATTACTAGAAAATGTAGACCTAGCAACAAGGCTAAGAATGTGGATCCAATTATATCGAGCACCACCACATTATGCACGCATTGTTCGTGATTATTTAAACACCCGCTACAATAGCAGGTGGATTTGGCGAGGTGGCCCAGTTGCCTGGCCCCCTCGTTCACCTGACTTAACCCCTCTCGATTTTTACTTATGAGGATATCTTAAGAATGTTTATGCTAAGATTTGTTTCCAAAATCACATGTTCGAACGTAAAATTTCCCGCTCTTTCCATTTCTGGTGCCAAAAGTAGGGGTTTCTATTTGAAAAAATCAACTTGACTTTCAAATGACCTTGAAGGTCATGCTCAATGACATTGTCAAGGTCATCATCTGATAGCCAGGGAAAAATTCTATAACTTTTATCCGCAACTCTTTTAGCTGGCATGCTTTGTCAACGAGATAATTGAGATTAAAGATGACTCACCCTATATATATATATATATATATATATATATATATATATATATATAATATTAAAAATCTAATCTCTTACTCTCCATTTCTTAGTTTCCTTCTTACTTAGTCGGTACGATATATTCAAAACACATTTCAATAACCGAAGATGTGCATGTAATATCGGAAGTACATAATTCAAAGCCGATTCGTTAACTGCTTTATTTTCCATTACACCAAGCTTATTCATTTCCGAAATTGTAGCATGACAAATATGACATTTCTGATTTAAAGTATAATTAAGAACGGAACACACCTTAAAAAATTAAATGTAATTGGTGATGCCAAATATACATAAAACCTCCAATAGATTTTTTTGCACACCGATAAATTATTACTAAAATTTTCAAGAAATTTTGTTGTCAAATCTTTCCTACCTTTCGATCAATCATGGTAAGGTATAAATTACATTTTATCATGTATCCAGCTACTTGTATCTCCTTTAGATTAAGAATTTCTTCATAATTCTTTCATCTCTTTTTGTCAACTCATTAGTTTCTTTGGGGTTTTCTTGCATTTTTATTGCATGCTGATAGGACGGCATAAACGAGTTGACGATGGAATAGCGTTAATCCAAAGGACCTTTTTGGTTTCTTGATGAACAAGCTGTCCATTGTCAGCTCGTTAACTGATATATTATTAGGATAAGTTTTTTCCTCAACAATTACTACATTTTTAATTTTTTTATTGGCAGTATGGTATTAAAGACTTTCGGATATACATTCTATTCTATACACACACAAAAATGATTTTAGATCATATACTTGCCTCTGAATATTTTGGGTACAAATCATGATGGTGTTTTAATGCGATATTTCTTTATTCTATATAAACGTTTTTTGTCATATTCGAATTTATTATTAGAGCAGCTGCTTCTTCAGGTGATAAGAGTAACGCTTCTTTCAAATTCATTTTTCTCAAAATAGGACTACATGATTCTTTAGTAGAAATTACTTTTAATCTTTTGCTACCGCTTGAATTTCCTTGAGATTTCAAAATGCCTTGACTAGTTTTAAGCTTATTTTTCTGTTATCTATATTATTTTCCAGAGAAGGACGACCACGTTTTAATACTAAAAACATATTTATAAATTACTTTATCAAAACTACATTTTCAAAAATTAGGTTTATAATTGCGCCAATAAAATTTGTTATAAATTTTTTAAAAATATGAATCTATTTTTAAACCACGACTATTCAATTGATTATTTTCATATAATATAATATAAAGTTAAGAAAATTTTACAAGAATGGATTTATGTCTTCAATGAAAATTGGTCGATCAAGGAGATAAATAATAATCAAAATAGATAGAAATTGCAAAAACTTCTTGAAATATCAATTTCAATTCTTTGTAGCTTGACGTGCATTAATGAAAAATTTAGAATAATTAATGTATTCTTCATAATTTACTTTTAATATCGAAAATCTATAACTAACTGATAAGTAAATAAGAAATAATATATGTTTATATTGCTTTACAGCATAATTATTAACATAGGGATTCTCAAACTTATTAGTATAAATTATAATAATAGCAAAAATTTGCCAGTACATTATATCGTTTTCAAAAAATCGCAACACTGTAATTTAGTAATTTAATAGATAATTTACTAGCAAGAAGTTAACTTGAAAGTAACTAAGTAACTTTACAAGCAAAAATATTTGAGACAAATTTATCGTTTCATTTTATTACCTTGTACCGGCCGCCTCATATCTTATATGTTGGCATAGATTTATATATATATATATATATATATACAAAAGCCTAGTTTGCTCACAATGTTGCTTGTGATTCACATTTATATCTCTTTTATAAGAATCCGTTATGATTTAATTATTTATACTTGCCTGGTTCGTAAAACTCGTCGTTTATTTCATTGTTGTTGATGTTTTTGTTGTAAGATATTTTTAATTCCTTAATCAGCCAGGATGCATACCAAGTTTTTAACAAACTGGAGATTTCTGCTCGTTTAATATTAGCTAATTTAGCATTATAATTATTAAAAAATCTTTTCCTAAGTCTATTTTTTATTTGGAAAATTACCGATTAATCATCCTAAATTTAAAATTTTTTGGTAATATATTCCAGAACGCTATTTTGTCTTTGTTTATCAGTAAGATTGTTACATGAAAACTTTCCCGACTTATATTTAAAATAATAATTTCAAGTGTAAAACCGAGAAAGTTCCACACGTATAAAGGTACAGCGAGACTCAAGGCCACAAAAGTATCATGTGGCTAAGAATCTCGCTGACCTAAACAACTTCCCCGCCAGCGGCTAGAGGCGCACGTGTGGAGCTACGTTGCAATTTCGGCGCGCAACTAATTGCCGGACCCCGTAAGGCCTAATGAGTGCAAGAAGCGTCGACAATGTAAAGCGGCTAAGGGGAAGTAAGCTGGCGGCAGCGTTCGAGGTGCGGAACCTCTTCCGAGCGCTCTCGAACCACACTACTCCCTCACTCCGTGATCGGGCAGAGAAGCCGGCGGACCTATAGATTTCAAAGTTTTTGATCAGATTTTATTATTCAGAGATCCAGATTTGTTTTAATTAGTTTCCAATTCACAGATTCAAATTAATAATCCAGAGATAATAGTATTTATTATTCAGATTTCAAACGAGGATTTTCTGTAAGAATTGTAAACAGATTTATAAAAGGGAAATACAGATACAATTGGACCATATAGTTTGTTTAACATATATATTTCATCCAAAATCACTCATTCCTAAAAATCCCAAGATACCAAAAGGAAGGAAGGTTTAGAAGTGAGAGTTTTTTATTCAATCGTTCAAGCAGAAAAATCGCAAAGTAAGATTCATAAATATTAATTTGGAATACTACCAAAAGGAAAGAAAAGACATTTGCTGGTAGGTATACGGATCTTGATCAGATTCCACCCTGGACACCTGAGAGAGTGTCAGATAGGTAAACTCACAAAAACGGGAAACTCTTTTCCACCTAACAAATATGTTTACAAGTTATAAATGCGTCATAAAGTTTGTTGTTTGTTACCGTAGTAGTATTCATTGTAACAAAGAATATTAACGTAATTACATAAAATAATACTTAAAATCACATTTGAACGAGTTAAAAGAAAAACAATTATCACTTCATAATCACTTTATACACAATAATACAAAATCTTCAATGCTCAACACTACTATATACAGTTTTGCATTCAAAGATAATGAAAAATTAGACCGTATTACCTGTGCTCATCAATGCTCTGTACTGCTCGGAAGCCTTGAATACACTAAAACAAAGCTTATTTACCTCCAAGTCGATGTATGTTTCAAAATACGTTTGCCTGCGCGCATATATATTGTGTACATGAACAGGAGTTTTCCTAGCACACCGATTCGTTGAAAAACACACACATAAACAAACGCGCGCTTGTGTGTGTTTATTATGTGTGTACGTGTGCGTGTGTATACACACACACACACAATTACACGTATATGTTGTATTTTCGACAGTTCGGACTCAGCATTCAGATAAGGAATCAGAGAATGAGTAGTATTGAAAATGTATACAATCGTTTTCTATTAAATGTTATGAAAAATTTTTTTTCTAAATCTTTTGTAGAATCAATAAATTCCCTAAAATTTAATGATCATTGCATAAAAATAATTAATTGATTTGTGATAAAAAATTATAATAGATACTGCATACTGCAACAACTATTAAATACTTTAGCAGTAAGCTTTCTATTTTATGGGCTGATTGTGAATTTATTGCATTTTCGGATTCAGCATCGAAAAATACACCGGAAATCCATATCTTTACTCACCTTTCGAAAATAAGTTGATTTTACGAGAAATCAGGGTATTTTTACCCTACTGGAGGGGTTGATTTTGTATTCGCTGTATTTCCGACATCGGATTCGGCGTCAAAAAATATTAAAAATAAGTCAATATTATGAGCAACAGGGCGGTTTTTACCCTATTTTCGGGGCTGATTTTGAATTTATTGCATTTTCGACATCAGATTTGGATTCAGCGTCTAAAAATACATCGAAAACCCATATCTGCACTTATTTGGAGAATAAATTTTTGTTTTCAATTATTTTATAAATTGCGGAAATAATAATTGCATTTTCGGTTAACTTTATCGATTTTTCAACCTTATATGTGGGTTTATAATAAAAAAAGCGGTATCCTATTTCATTCCTAGATACATCAAGATATGTTTTCAATTGTTAAAAATGGATTTTACTGAATACTCCATCTAAGACTGAATTTGTCCCATTTTTTTTTATTTTGAGACTACTGTGCTGCGGGGAAAAGAGAGTATAGATATACTCAGCACATCGAAAGCTTCAAACTTTATGGGTATACAGCGTGCGCTGTATGGTAGTAAGAGTACATCTATATATATATATATATATACACAATCCTATATATATAAACAATCCTAAAAAACTTTGGGGTATCGTAAACAACAAAATGTGAAAACAGAAAAATAGTAATACTATAAGTTATATAAAGGTTAATGGTAATAAAATTACGGATAAAGTAGAAATTGCTGTGAGAATGAACAAATTTTTTTGTGATATTAGCCGCAAATTGTCTGATGATATAGTGAAACCAAATAATGCCGAATTTAAACAACCAGATACAAATCTAAATTCAATATTTCTTAAATCTGCAAATACGAGTGAGGTAATAAATATAATCAACAAGCTGAAGATAAAAGCGGTGGTGTTGATAAAATAAATAGTAAGACTTTAAAGATTCTTGGTTGTTGTATCTCGGTACCATTAACACATATTTTCAATATGTGTATTAAAAATGCAATTTGGGCTAATGCATTAAAAAAGGCTGAAATTGCACTAATATATAAATCAGATGAGAAGCATAGCATCAATAATTACAGGCCAATTTCACTCATATCTAACATTGCAAACATTTTTAGAACAATAATATAGAATGCGATTATATGAGCCAGGAATTTCTGTGTAATTTTCTAGAAAAAGGTTATAAACCTGGAATTGTTGGTGTAACTAGACCACCCATGGGCTTAGCCAAAGGATCCCGCATTGACAATATATTTATAAAAACTAATAACATTGACACAATTACCTATAAACTCAAAGGTTATATGAATTTGTCCATAAAAATAATATTTTATCCAAGCATAGATGTTGAAGTATTATTCCAGCGATCTCGACTATTATGATGCCTAGCGT
>QLSS01000247.1:7705-36280 GCA_024372645.1 Trichomalopsis sarcophagae
TCCGGAGGTCGTAGAGAGGGCGGCGTTGACTAGGGAGCGAGAGGGGGCTAAGCAACGAGATTCTTAGCCCGGAGCTACGATCACCCCCGCACAGTCCTCCAAGCAGGACAAGGAAGGAGATACGACCCTGTAGAGGGGGAGGAGCAGGGCCCTGCTCGGTGGAAAATTCGGACGGACCGACACTTCGTTCGCAGCTCTCGTCAAGAGCAGTATAGAGATAACTTCGGTTAAGGCGACACTGCGAATAGAACTTTAAAAATTGTATCGAGACTTATTATATACCGAAATAAAATATATATACGGACTTCACGTTCAAGGCAAACTACCCCTACACACCATCCTTCCGTTCCTAACCCGAACACTATAAGTAGTTTAAAAATTAGAATTGCTTTGCATGGCTATGGCACTTGTATGTTGTGTTGCTGTATAAAACAGTGCAACAAGTATTCAATAGTGCACCCAGAATGGCACCGATAATGCGATGTCTAAGTGTCAATCCCTTGAGGAATGCTACAAAATAAGAAGATACGTATAAGAACTCTATAATAAAAACTCTATCAAGAAAATGTTTGCTTGGAGGTTATCTCTTGTTTTTGTGATGACAATTCCTGCTGCTGCATCTACTAATTCTACTGATTTGCTGATATACTTATCTTGCTGCAATAATAACTGATTTATTGCTGTAAAACAACGATTTAGGGCTGTTAACTCGAGATATAAGCATTTTCACGTTTAGATATTAACAGGAAAAAGTTGTATTTTTTGATGATCTACAATTTTTCCCTCTAATTTTTTTTTTTTTGTAGAATGCTTAGAACTCAAGTTAGATCCAAAAAACCGTTTTTAGCGATTTTTGGATGTTACTTCATTTTGCGTATATACGCAGGATCAATCCAAAAATAATTTTGGCACCTTATTATTATGAGGGAAGTTAGAATAGAAATTTTTAACCCGATTGATTAAAGTTTCTCAAGGATAATTGTGTAACACCAATATTTTTATTCAAAAAATACGCAAAAATTTATTATATGAGGCAACTTTACTCCTTACACAATTTGTTAGCATGACTCCATGGCTTTAATGGAAAATCTGAAAATTATGAATTTATTAAAATACATTACTTTTAACGCACAGAATGATATAATTTGCTGCATGAATATATATCTTATTTAAGGGGATGTCGGAGTCAGAATGTCGGTATTGTAGGTACCTAACTTCCCGAAAAAATGTTCCGCGGTGCTTATCATTAATTCAACAATATAAAGCCATTAAACTTACATTTAGTAGTTTATTTTTAAGAAACAATGAAAACTACGACGCAAGGTGGTGCGATGCCGTATCATGGCATACATATATAAGAATCACTCAATACGGCAGAATGAAGCACGGCACATCACAAACGTTTGTGTTCCGCGGTGCCTATCACTTTAAGAAACATGTGTAGACCTAAATTAACACTAACTAAACAATCACGGTAAACAATAATAACTACGTCACAAAGTGAGACGACAAGAACGATGCTATGCCCACCATGAAAGTAACTGATAGGAGTACGCGGCTGTAGATGGCGCTTGCAATGATTTCCCGTGACAAAATATAAAGTTATTGTCTCTAAACATAAATAAAATATTTAAAATATTTATTAATGTATATTATTTATGAAAATTATATAATAAGTTATACTCGACCTTGCGATCAGTATTCAATATCACATGAAAACAGAGGAAGATATAAACAATGTTCTGGAATCTGTGGGGACCGGGAACAGTCCTTCCGAACTCATGCTTGGTCCCCGCAGACTACATATTTAATATTGTACGTAAATACGTCTATATATTAACAAACAAAAAAAATAAATATTTATAGACAAATGTCCATACCCTGTATTATAGGTCGATGAAGGTCTACAATAAAACTGATGTATATTGTGCATATTGTATATGCGGATACAATAAACACCGTTCTGAAACCTGTGGGATCCAGGCAACAATCTTTCTAAACTAGTCAGTATTCAATATCATGTGTAAATAGAGGAGGATATAAACAATGTTTTAGAACCTGTGTGTCTTCGCAGACTCTATCTCTACGTGAAAATATCGACTCTATACTCTTGGAAGCTTATATGAGTTATATACGACCATTTGACAAGTATCCAATATCATTCGCAAACTTTCTTAGTTCTTTGTGGCTAATTTCGACTAACAAATTCGAATTTTCAATACTGTTTATTTTAAAATATACATTCATAATTTTAAGATGCATTCTTTTATCTTATAAAAATTATTATTAAATATACAATTGATAAAAATTATCGATTTATAGTATTTTAATTCAAATTAATAAATATTAGATCGTTTCATCACATTCCTAAAGTCATGAATTTTACATGGATAGATTATTGCAACTATGTTTCCTGGATTTGTGTAATTAGAATAAAAAAATGTTTTATTCCTAGTTTTACTATCATCCAGACTAAGTCAAACAGCTTTTCGTTGGCTCTGAAGAAGTGCGCTCAACATGCAGTCAGCTTTTCTGCGCTACGCGCAGCATTGTGCGCGTCTAATTAATGACCAGCTGGCACGTTCATGCTCTGGGATCCACCTTGTGCGCGTTTTGATGTTTCGAAGCCGCTTGAGGATCTCTGCGAAACATGATATTTTGCTCAAATTGACTTTTTAGGCATAATTACGCAGTGATACGCGACTACGCGATGTAGCTACAAGTGTCAGTTATATAATCAGTAGTACTGGTGTGGTACCCATATAATAATTTAAGTAATAGATTTGTTAATTATTGGAGATTAGACAGAACGGTTCTGTCCGGATCTGCCCAAAGTGCATGCTGCAGTATATCTATATTTAGTGAACTAGTATGTCTAGTTCATGTGTCCAATCTCAATAATCAAACAAACCTACTGTTCATCGCTGCCAATTTGACCATGCACTACCCTAGAGCTGATTCACACTGTCTGGGTAGCGTGCTTTGGCATTGCTGGCTACTTAAAACACCTTAAAGCGACTCTGGAGCTGGATTAATACTGTCTACATATTTTAAATAGAGCATATGCTCGTATATTAAAAGTTTGTTCAAAATCGGGAAACCAAAGAAGTACAATTTCATGTGTAAAAGAGGAGAGCTTTCGCAAAGTTGCTGCCTGTATGGTAAAAGATTGCTTTTTCGACGATGAAAATATAAGATCACATTGCTTGCAGCAAAATATATATACATATTTTTTAAATATTTTAACTTTCATGATGACAGCTTTTTGTATTGCATGATTGTGTTATTAGATAGCAAATGCTTTAGTGTGGCTCTTACCGTGTCTATTATTTTCAGCATACGTATACTAATTTGACTTCTAAAAAGGTTTATGCTAGAAATGATTATATTTTTTGCAACACATGCATAATTTGGTGTGCACCAGGCTTTTTAACCTCGTCTGGTTGCTGTACTTGTCTTCAGCTCACAAACACACTCGCCTTCCGTTAGTGTTAACTTGCCTCGACTCATACAAACTCCACACTAGGTCTAAGAAAGCCTATTGTACGCTCTTGGTACACAATATACTATTTTAATTTTTTTCAATAATAGTTTATAAATAAAAAGGATAAAATTTATAAATAAATAAAAGATAAAAATATGTACAAAAGCGAAATAAAATGCAATGTACTTTACAATAGAAAATGTCAGAAATAATTCATTGCATGACTTTTCATTACTTGCTATATATTGTGTAGTACATGCTTACTTTTTCTGAATTGAAAAATTATTATCATCAGTTGTGGTGCAAAAAAAAATATATAAAGTAAAATAAAATTATTACATTAAATAAAAAAAAATACTGACTCAAATATTTGCAAACAACATCAATAGGGATTTAAAAGCTGCACAATGAACTTACCCAAGACACATCAAATATCTACTTTTTCTCAAAATCTCAAATGCAATAAAGCCTTTTTACTTCCGTAATCAAGGCACAAGAAAACTCATTTTATCCAGTTTTCAATTTTTTACTGAAAAAATAAGTAGTTAAATTATAATGGAATATAGTTTGACACGTGACCCATCGACATGATTTTTTTCGTGAGGTTATGATGTATAGTTTCAAAGATATGAATTAAAAAAAAAAAAAATCGCCTTTTTCATTTTATCTGCCGAACAAAGCGGTCGATCCCGAGGACCAAACGGGGAAAAGTAGGTAATTTTATTCTCTTTGTAATGCATATTAGCTGAATTATTTGTAACGATGGGATGATGAAAAAAAACGCAAAATAGTGTTTTTTTAAAAATCAAAAATTGGCCATGAAATAAAAAATAGTTAGAAAAATAAAAAATTAATGTATTTCCCGAATTCAGAATCCAAAAATATACATGCATGTCAAATTTTATTGATATTGACCGAGTAGTTCCAGAAATATTACGGTATACATACACACACACGCACACACACACACACACACACACATATCCATACGGACATTTTCTATAAACACGTGATTTGAACTTCTAACACAAAAACAATTATTTTCTTCAAGTTTTGACGAAACTTACAATTTTACTATTACAAAGCTTCCTCTAGTAGGAAGCAAAAAAGAATATACATATGATTGATAAAAGTCTCTCAGGGATAATCGTGTAACACCAAAATTTTTATTAAAAAAACACACAAAAAAAAATTAAACAAATTGTGCCCGCATTTTAAAAAAACATAAATGATCGGAATAAAAAAAAAACGTGTGCGTCACGGGACGCCCGACAGAAGTGATAACTTCATATGATATTTATAGAAACTATCAAATATAGAACTTGTTTAACGCATGATGTGTACGCAAAATATATATTTTATGTACAATATTTATCATTATTTAACAGTTTAAGTTGACTGGCTGGTATTTAACACAACAATATGATTATCAATATACACGTAAATATCACACTCGGTAATTGAAAAATCAAAATAACTATCTGTTTACTAACACAATTTAATAACACAATGTTCACTTCAAAAGTTTTACTAATGTAGAGGTTATGTTTACTGTGCACGCGCGCTAAGAGAAAAGTGTCGAGGAAAGAAAGGGAGAGATAGAGAGCGTCTGTAGTGGAGCATATCAACGGCTGACTGGAAGATCACCGTATCTCAGCCGCGGCTTCGAGAACTCCGTATCCCGGCGGTGGCTTCGGGATCGCCGTATCTCAGACGAGGCTTCGGAAACGCCGTATCTGAGCCGCAGCTTCGGAAACGCCGTATCTCGGACGCGATTTTTTTCATCAAATTTTGTAGTGGCGTTAAATATAACGTAAACATTTTTAAAATTTTCGTCAAAAATTCTGAAAAAAATCAGAATTACTTATTTGATTTATTATTTGACATTAACTACACTGTAAGTATAGATAATGTAGAAATTCGAGTAGAAAAACTTTTCATTTTACACCGATAATATCGCGATTTTGTAAACCGATTGGAATGGCCTGTCGTTGAATAGGCGTGAGATCTTTATAACCAATTTTGTCAATAATATCCAAGATTTCTTTAGGAAAACCTGATTCCTTCCACGACCGGATCGGATCAGAGGAAACCCCAATTTCAAAGTATATAGGGTCGCGCCGTAGACAAATCGTACTTCGTACTTTTTCTTGCCAAAGCGGCGCTATCGCGCCCCTAGATAATTTAAATTTAATATTTTACTAATTCAACAGAAAAAAATTAAAGCTCTTCGTTGTGCTCGTATTTTTTACTTCTTTCCACCTCGCTAAACATTTTAAGTAAATATTATTCTTCCATAAATTTTACGTGTTTCGTAAAATGAAACAAAAACCTCTGCTGTTTTTCTACTCGAATTTCTACATTATCTATACTTACAGTGTAGTTAATAATAAATCAAATAAGTAATTCTGATTTTTTTCAGAATTTTTGACGCAAATTTTAAAAATTTTTACGTCATATTTAAAATTTGCGCAGTGCTGCCACTACTAAATTTGAGGAAAAAAAATCGCGTCCGAGATACGGCGTTTCCGAGGCTGCGGCTCGGATACGGCGTTTCCGAAACCTCGGCTGAGATACGGCGATCCCGAAGCCACCGCCGGGATACGGCGTTCTCGAAGCCGCGGCTGAGATACGGTGATCTTCCTGTCAGCCGTCGATATACAGTATGCAAAAGAGAAAGGGCATGTAGACGCGAGCGAGTGAGAGAGAGCGAGAGAGAGAGAGAACACGTGCAAGTAGAGAGAGAAGAAAGCGCGCGCAGAGTGGGGATGTCTCCGCTGAGCCGCCGTATGCGTGCGAGAGAGGAAGCAAGAGACCGCAGGGTGGGGATGTCTCCGCTGAGTCGCCGTATGCGTGCGAGAGAGTAGGCATAGTCCCATAAGAAGTTATCACTTCAAAAAATTCAGGTTTGTGCGAGAGGAGACCTCCCAAAATTTCAGCCTGAACGGTCGAAAATTGCGTGAGATATCGCATCTCATATATTTTTGGATGACAAAACTATAAGGCACTTGTCTCGCGGTTGTGCCTAAAAACTACAGTAACTCTTATTATACTATATATTCTTTTGAAATGTACCCAAAGGGTATGCTGATTTTGGCCAATTACCCACGAAACTGCGTCATTAGAAAAATCAAAAGTTTCTGAGATATGCCCATATACCTTTTCATCGGCTCATTTCATTTCTCCAGCTGCTCAAGGTAGCTGTGCTTCAAAGCAGTTACTTTACAAGATTTGCTCAACTATAGTCCTTGGAAGCTTGGAGCGCCACAACCGACTAATAGTATTCGCCTGAGCCCTTGGGTGGTATTGGACGGCGCAGCCTTCAGAGAGCGGCCATCTGTTTACGGTGTGTTTTGCTTGAGTTTTCATGAAAAAGTCGCCAGAATAAATCGATAATACTCTTTGATGGTTTAGTCTCGACTAAGATGATACTCCAGCATTTCGAAGTAGGTGCGCTCCAGAGCAATTTCTTCAAGTAGTTTGCTTTGTCAGAAATCCGGTGGGCTTGGAGCATCGCGATAGACTGATGTAGTCGCATGAGCTTTCAGTTAATAAAAAGCGGTAGTTGAAAAAGTCGGTTCTTTATTTTCAGAAGCTTATTGTGGGAAGAATATTTTCGTACAAAATCTTGGAGACGAATAAGCAGACTATCGGGGCAAGGCTAGCTAGAGATATGGCTATGCAAATCTAGGGCTATTGTCATAGATACGCGTCGACATGTGCGTACTCACCGCATGGATCTTGCCTGGCGATAGAGGAAACGGAGCAAACGTGGCTCCATGGTTCGAGTTTCGACTCTGTTTCAGGTGCAAATGTATGTAACTCTAGAACTAACCAATAAATGAATAAATGAATATATGTGAAGCTATATTTCTTCAAATACTTTTTCTAAAAACATCATAATTTATAGAATAGAATATGATCAAATTATGAATTATTTAAATATTTTTTTTTTTATTTATTTAAAGACATTGGAGTATTCCACTAAGTAGAAGATTTCGATCCCTGAAATTATGGTTCGTGATACGAAATTATGGTATTTCCGGGCTTCAAGCATACATTCGCAACCATGTGCAGCTTGCCAAACGATTCGAGATGCTTGTAAAAAAGGATTCAAGATTTGAATTGTGCAACGAAGTCGTGGTAAGTAAACAAATGTCAATATCTACATAATCTCGAATTTATTTTGTATATTTCGCTAAATCTGTTAAAGTGAATAACTCACAGTGTTACGTCGGAATGAGCGTAACTTACCAATATATTTATTTTTAATCGAGTTCCTATCAACTGTTATTATTTATTTATTTGACTTTATAAAGAGATCCCTTTTGGCTACCGCAGGTGCGGTCACTGCCTTCCGGGAAAGGGAGCCGGATAACGAAATCACTTAAAACGGTGTTAATTTTGCTTGAAACTATAATATATTTCACACGTGTTAGAAAAAGGAGAAAAGTACCTTGTAGTATCTTATAGTAAGTGTGTGTGTGCATGTGTATAGATGTGAACGGCAGGAGGTTGCAGCTGTGAATCCTTGTCTCTCCTAAAGCCTGGCGTCGGTGGTTCAGTGCGGTCAGGCTGGTGTGCGTCTCAGATTTCTTTGGCTCGTTCCTCCCTCGAGCAGGTGCAGACCGATGGGCGTCTTGATGTGTTGTTTCTCCTCTTGGTGACGGAAAATGATAGTATGTTTTAGATATCACTGCACTTATACACTTGAACAAACTCGTAGCGATTCGATTTCAACTATTTCGAATTTATTGGTCTGGCGACTGGCAGCGATTCGGCTTGTAAAGCGACTTCAGGAAAACTAACTACGAGCACCCTTTTGCTCCCGGTCTTTATATACTGGAGAATCTGTAGCTGATCTTCCATATTAGGAGTGCCTAATATTCTCACGACTTTCCTCTCGACTTCGCGTGATCTCGTAAAAATTTTATTACTTTCAGTTTTTAGGAAAAGCGTCTTGTGACAGCTCTCCTGCTGCTTTTCGTCGCCTGCGTACTGTTATGTGTATCTTTTCTCGATTCGTTTGCAAGAGAGCGTGCTGGGCTGATGCTTGTTCTTCGCATAGCTATTTTGATTTCCGTCGCTTTTCGTGAGGAATATCGCGACTAGTTTAATGACACCTTTTTGTTTCGTCGCCGTCATTTTTTTCTTGGCGTTAGCCATTCTTTCGGGTGATCTTCGTCTTAGTTTTTCTATTTTTGTAGGAATACGTTGTGGTGGGAAATGCTGCTTCTTGCGGCTGCTGCGATGACGATGCTCGCGAGTGTCTCGCGTATGTGTTTTTCTCGTTTCGTGTAAAGTTTGTGTGACCTACTTATTTTGGCGTCGTAGGCGCGTAATGGAATCGGGAATTCCATTACAACAGTATACACTTTAACTTCGAAACATTAAAAATTGACGCAAAAAAGTAGAAATATTAAGAATTATCAGTTTGAAAAGAATAATTTTAAAGATTTTTCGTAAATTTTTCGCTTGGTTAAATTAGCAGAAAACATACAAGGAAATAAAATTTTGAATACAATTAAAAAATTTTTTACAATAGATTTTAAAGAAAATAATGCTTTATGTTACATCTAAATTTATCAGAAACATAAGAACGATGTTGTAAAGATTACAGTTTACCAAAACCTGTTAATCTTATTGTTATTGATGATATGTCTACAAAAAATATTAAATATAAAACTATGTAGAAACTGTAAATTATCCGTAGGTTTTTGCATTGCTCTAATCAGAGTTCTCGATTATCGTTGGCTCAATAGTAGAGCATGCGCCATGAGATCTAGGAGATATTGAGCCATATCACCCTCGCCGCTTTACTTTTGTACAATTTACTTCCCAAAAATCCCGTTACAATACATACTTTGATTTTATTCGTTAACAAAATAGAACTATTAATTAGATGTTTGGTGCTGCTCAAAATGGCAAAAAAAAGACTTTAGACAAGATTTTAAGAAAGATTTTTGAAATTTTTACTTTCGGATAATGTTTTGCGCATTCTTAGTTTCTGCTACTTCTCTATAAAGTGTCAAATCCTTTTCCCCTGCCATAGTTGCACAATGTATTATTGTTGGATTGGATTTTTTGCATGCTCCGTGTGCAAAAAATACAATTTTATGCCCCTAGTAGAAAAGTAATTTCTGAAGATTGACAGTTAAAAGTGAAACGAAAAATATTATGCAATTGGAAATAGTACTTAAAGTAAAATTTATATCTCTCGGAAATAAAGTAGGTTGCCCAAACCTGCATGAATGTCTTGCTTCGCTTAGGTAACATCTTACATGCAGAAAAGGAACACTTTACTTTATTCCCTAGATACTATTTTAACATAATTTATATGTCAATCTCATTCTGATAAATGATAGATTAAATAAAACTTTCATGTTTTAATCAGCAAATTTTTACATTTTCTTAAAAAAACGCGTCGTGATATCTACCGCTCGGTGGTGAGGAAACGATATAATCTAAATTTTATTTACATAATCTAATAAAAATATATTTTATTATTAAAATATTGATTTAGAGATACAGATCTGTGGTTGACAAGCAAAATGACTGCGTGAATCGCCGTAAAAGTATCGATGTCGTTATGTCCGAAATATTTGACTTGTTTAGACTCCGGTTTTTGCCCGCGAAATACGGCAAGACCGATTGCAAGGCAATCGGTCCACCATCTTTCTTATCATCCTTAATAACCATGATTTGTAAAAAGTTTCGCAGTGTAGTTATCAAGTTAAAACGGGTTTAAAAAAAATTTTGTAAAAATTAAATCTTAAATATCTCAAAACCTAATAGAACTAATAATAATAAAATAGGGTAGCCTAGAGAAAGGGATCTAGACACCATAAAAATCTGCCTAAATCCAATTTTTAATATGGTTCATGCCTTTTCTTGAGTTATCGTGATTTATCGTTTTTCAGTAATTTTTTACTCGCGAAATAATTTGTGAAATAACATCTATATTCTAAGTTCTATATTCAGCAATTCACTTTTATGAACTTTCTTAATTACTTTATTAGAAGAAACTAAAATCTCAAAACTAAAAAATCCTTATAAAAAAAAACGTGTCTACAAAATGAAAACAGTCTTTTTTCCATTATGCTATAGCCATTATATATTCATCCAAATTATGTAATTAAAATGTAAAAGTAGGCCTTCCACCTCACAAATTATACTTGAAAATGAAGGCAACTGTAATGTTGATTCGCAATTTTAGTATAATAGATGTTTTATGCAATGGCACTAATTTAGAAATATCTTAACATTTAACATTTCAGTCACTAAATATTTTTTATTTATGAATTATTTTTTTAGAAACATTTATCGTACACAAAACAAAAACAGAAACAGACACACACATAATCATATGGTAATACAGTAGGTTAATTTCGTATTATGTTAGGATATAATGTAACAACTACTTCTACTTTATTATATTAAAGTGCTCAATGTACCTGTGTGCCGTGAAGTCATTCCTATCTTTTCTCAATAACTAAACATCTAGGAGTAACCCTGACAGGACATTGTCTATGACGTAGATATAATTTTCGACGTTAAAATCGTTGGGCCTTGACAATTTTGGGCCCAAAATCCCGTACCCCGAATTCATGTAACCCTAAAAACCTCAAATCCCCCTAAACCTTCAAACCCCAAAACCCGCAAACTCAAAAGCCCGAACCCTCCCGAAAAAAATAGCAGCTAAACAGATTTTAATACCTTAAAGGCCTTTCAAATACTGTATTTAAAATTCTTTCCTATACGAAAAGAAAAAATAAAGCTGACTTTTCGCCACAACCTACATTTTGCATCTGATCTGTTTTTTCAGATAAAAGAGAAGATACTTCCAGTTGTTTAAAAATAAATTGAATAAATTGTGCGTATTTGTCATTTCGGTTGAAGCTTGAATCAAATGACTCAAAAAAAAAAAAAAAAAAAATGTATAAATAAAAAAATTGGTAATTTTGTAAATAATTTAGGAACAAGGAAAAAACTCTGGTTTCTGCAATAGCTACTGATATAAACAAATAGTTACAAAGTTTTTCGCCAATTAGTTATGTTTTGGCTAGGATGTATATATCATATATATTTTATTTATTAGGTTAGACAAAAATAAACCTGAACAATTGCATCATTATTTTTAATTGATGATATTTGACATCAGATATTGCTCCTGTTATGATATCAGAAACTCTTAACACATAAAGTTTTGTATTTCTTTGATTTTGATAAATGTTCTTAGACATATGCATATTTATTCATTTTACACTATGTGGAAGGCGTTTGGCGCGTTTTGGTTTGAGGTGCTATTTAGTATACAGTTTTTGAAAAGTATAAGCGTAAAAGAAAGATAAGAAGTGTAGCAGAAGAAAAATAGATAAGATGAAAATAAAAGAGGTAAACAATTAGAACAGAGGTGTGAGTGAATAAGAGGTGAGTGAGAGAGAGGGAGAGAGAGAGAGAGAGATTTTATTTATTTATTTTGTTGTACAATGTGTTGTACAAAATTTTATAAAAAATAAATACGTAATAAGGTAATAAATTATGATTTTGAGTGAGGTGAGACTGAGATGATTGTGGAGATAATAAGCTATGTGTTTTCAAGTGTGAACAAGTAGTGTCTGGCTTGTTTCTTGAAGTGTGTAATGGATCTATTGTCGCGGAGCTGTGAAGGAAGTGTATTCAACAGGTATGAGGCGCTTATGTGGAATGACTTCCTCAGCGTCTCTGTAGCTAAGATTGGGATGTCCAGAGGTGTCACCTCACCCCTGACAGGACGAAGTGCGACGTGGAAGTCAAAATAGGCAGTGATGTATGATGCTACCACTGTGTTGAAAAGTTTTCTTAGAAAGCAAGCCATGAAGTACTTTCTATGTCTGGAAGTGGTGAGCCACTGCAACTCGCGTCTGTAAGGGGTGATGTGCTCGTCCCTTCTTACACCATAGATGTAACGGATTCTCGTGTTCACTAATCTCTGCCGTTTAGTGTCCAGCCGTCTGCTACGTTCCTCTGCATCGGGCAGAGGAGTGAGAACTCAACTCTGTGACCTACGTTCCTCTGCATCAGTCCAAGGAGCGTTTCGTATCTACTACCTAGTAGCCTTTGTCTAGCATCAGTCTTACTTAGCGTGTTGTTCTTCTTCGTCATTTCTAACCTTCTCTTTGTCATTTTTAACCTTTTTGAGAATGGTCCTTACGTAGTTGTTTACTGCGCACTGGCTATCCTTCGACGCTAGCATGGCTGTTATCACTGACTCAGGGGGTCACCCTAGTCTAAAGAAAACATTCAAGTTCTTCTCGTTCCATTTCCTATCGTGAACAGTCGCGAAAGACATGATCCGTATCTTCGTTTGCTTCCAAACATAACTGGCAATTTGGATTGTCCTCTATCTTGAAGCAGTGTAGGTAGACTCGAAAGCACTCATGTTCGCTCAAAAACTGCGTAAGGTAGTAATTCACTTTCCCATGTCGTATCTTTGTCCAGCCAGCAATACGTGGTATGAGGAGGTGCGTCCATCGCCCCTTTCAACTGGAGTTCCATCGTCTGTACCACTCAGCTAGGTTTTGTTTCTTCGTGGATTTCCAAACTTTCTTCTACACACACTCACACTAAATTTTGGACAATTATAATGATAAGCAAAATAAATTTTCGTTAATCATTCTTTAGCCTATTTTTGGCCTCGCAGTTTCCTCGATGACGATAGTTTTCCGGGTTTTTTGTTTAGTAATACTCTTGTTCTCGAGTTAATCTGGTATCGCTGCGACCCTACTTCTTGTACCCTCTCGTTTTCTCTTTCTCGCACCTACTGTAGTTCTCGGTGCCGCTTCCGCTCGGGAGTTATGAAAAACAAAAAGCACACACACATATAAAATCTCGCTCTACACATTCATACTTTTTGGACTCGGGACTCCCTGCTGTCACCCCGGCCCAGAACTCGCGCCGCTTGAAACGCTGCAACCTCACAGTATATATGTATGTGTGTATGTATGTACGTACGTACGCCAACAAGATGATATGATGAGCTAAGATTTAGAATGTACTTCCACTATGCTTTTATGTACATCTAATTAAATTTTAAAAATGATGACTTACTTTGAATTGATTAAATTTATACTTTAAACAGATAATTATAATCATAAAATAGACTAAAAATAGGTTTAAGAAAACTACTTATGATCACAGAATATGTCCTAATTCCATGGCTAGATTATCTGGCTGTTAAACTTCAGCGGTTATGCAATTCATTCGTTCGCTTTATTTTCCACCTACGGAGAGATGTCGAGTTGCGACTATACTATGAAAAGCTGGGCTGGCTCTCTTTTGATCACCGACGTAATTTTTTTCTTATACAAAACTGTTCCGTAATGATTGTCCAGATACCTAGCGGAGATGTTCCCTAACCGAGTAATACCTAATGGATTTACTGCAAAATTATGTAAGTTGAATTAAATTATCTCGGCTAGCTCCTAATTTTAGATTTGATTTTAGATTTGATACTAGCTCCTAGTCTTAAGTTAGCTACTATACAGTTAACGATCCTTATGGCATTATAACTCGAATTATGTTTTGGCACTGGTTGATCTTATGTTATTTTTTCAAATTTATCTATATATTGTTCTCTCTCTCTCTCTTTCTCTCTCTTCAGCCTCAAATTTCTCTGCCTTTGAATGCCTTCTAGCTTTTTTCTTCTAGATCTTTCCATGCGCCTATCTGCAAGCTTATGAGTCTGCTAATTTTCATTGGCCTCTGTTCGGTGCTAGCTGAATAAACGGTATCTGAATTTTGCTATCAAGCAGCCTCAGAGAGCGAGACCCCTCACAGCCATCTTGGCATCACTCGGTACATTCTGCAATTTTCGTGCGCGCTAGTTTAAGTGTTTGTTAATTAGTGTATTCGTTTTTAGCCGTCTACTTGTAATTGATGACGTGCGCATCCTAGTTTTAAATTTACCTAGTGCTTTTCCGGATCAGTGAAACGTGAGCGCGCTGCGTTTACAATTAGTTATGCGTTTGTAGGTTAAAGCACCCGAGCGCGTGGCAAATAAATTTTGCACTTATCACTTCTTATACGGGTGTAAAAGGACACTGCAGTACCGATGTCTGAACGCTTGCAGACTGCGTTCACTCGCCACTTGCAATCTTTGTCTTCCGGCTATTTTCTAGACTATTGCTTAGTTCTTTTTCTCCGGGCGCATATTAACTTAGTTTTAATTTTAATTTCATTTCGCTTTACTCGCACTTTCGCCTCAAATCTCCGAGCTACTACTAATGGTAAATCGTAGAAAGTGTTTCAGAAATTTCGCCACTGTTTCTAAGTCTTGCACGACTTGCGGCTCTACTTTTCATCCGCGGTGCCTTGTGAATTTCCTTATTGGAAAGCCGTCCGGCACGTGTTGCAAGGCCCTCTTAAACCTAGCTGCTGACACTTACGTTCTTGCGTTAGGTCACAGTATACTAGCGAGCAATAGTCTATTATTGGAAAAAGAAGCGCTTGCACGAGATGTTTACGCTGATTATGAGTAGTGCTCTTTCTGAAGAAGTATAGTCTATACATTAGACAGTGAGCACACTTACACAATTGTGTGACATGCTCTTTCAAGGTTAATTTAGAATCAAGCGAGCTCCTCACGGTGGCGTTGGCTGCCACAATTTTTGAATAACGCTCACTCGCAACTATCTAAACTTTCAAATTATTCTAAACTATCGAAAATAAAGAACCACAACGTAAATGTTCCACAACAAATTGTTTTACTAGCCGAAATATTCCTTACACTGATTTAAATTTTTCTAAGGTTTTAACCCGTCGAAAATTTTCTAAGTCTTGATACACCGAAATAATTCTAAGTATTGATACCTGGAGCTAATTCGGCAGAGCTTGCGCGTAGTGATGATTTTCTGAGCGGACTGACGATCTGAGGACCTGTTGCTGGGCTCTTTTATGCCCTCGTAGCAGAGGCGATCCCCGATTTTTCGTCTCCTCCGCGGGGTGGGTGTTTGGCCAATTAGGAGGCCTAGATACAGCTTCTCACCTTATTTGGAGCTTTTTACGCATGTGACGTTTTAGAGAGGGCCAATCAGAAAATCAGAGTGAAAATCCTCTTCTCTAGTACATCGAGTCCCCTCGTGCTCTTCTCCTGTCAAACTCGCCTCTGATTTACCTACTTTATCTGCAGACTCATAGAAGCTTCCTCTGTGCATTTTGAGCCAACTTGCGCGGTGTCCTCTTTGGTGGCTCCTCGAGCTTCTAGCGCGCGTGACTTATGTGTGACTTGCCGATAGCGATAGGGAGCTGAAGAAAAAGAATGCTGGGGAGGCTCCGAGGACGTACAGTAGGTATGTGGCCACCACACTCAAGGTGGCCATAGTTCCTGCTGTGTATCCAGAGGGACACCACAGCGAGCTTGAAGGCAAAGAGGTCCTAAAGGCCTTGGAGGGGGAGATCGACGGCACCCGAGATGGAGGATATTTTCAAAGTTTTTTGGAGAATTGATTCCAGATGGGGGCCCAGATCTTCCACTGCAGAGACCAGAAGGACAAGGAATGGCTGCTGGCGAATGTCAGCAAATGGATGTGCGGGGAGGGCACCTATCTCAAGGCAATTGATATGGGGGACCACCAAAAGCTAACCAGGGATCTTGTCTATGCCCCTGGCGTTCACGCGTCGGAGGTAGTGATGATCAGGCTTGGGAGGCAAAATCCCAAACTAAAGGTAGGCTCCTGGACGGTCCTGGGCAGTAAAACAGTGAGCCGAAGAAAAGTAGACAGAGGAGACAGCCCTGCGGGAGCTCCTCAAGAGGACAGAAGTCGAGGTGCTAAAGGCCTTGGACTCCAGACCCTTCTGTGGGGGAGGGAGGGCCCATGTAGTTTTCCCGAAAGAAAAAGAGGAAGGCGAGGCGAGTGTCGATCCCCACGTCCAAGAGATGGAGGTGGAGGTTGACGCGAGTGAGGCGGCAGTGAGGGGTGCTGACTCCCAAAATGCCTAATGGAGGGAGGAAAATCGGCGTAGATCCGACCACCGGGACCAGTACCATACTGAGCCCCACAATTGGGATCACGCAGATTAACTTAGATCATTGCAAAGTCTGGCCAGGCGTATGGCAAAGGTGGACACAGGTATATGCCTAATCCAAGAACCAAGGCTGCATAAAGGCAGGATTGCAGGTCTGAACTGCTGCGGGACCCGAAACGGGGGTGGCACGGACACAGGACGTGCATCATCGTGGAAGGACTCCAGGCAGAGACTGTGCCAAAGCACTGCTCCAGAGATCTGACCACGGCCAAGATTAAGTATAAGGATAAGAACGGTATAAACAGGATGGTAATGGTGGCGGCTGCATATTTTCCATACGATGCAGCTGACTGCCCACCTAAGGCAGTTGAAGCCCTTATAAGGGAATGCGAGGCTGGAGGCACCAATCTAGTGTTGGAGTGCGACGCAAATGCGCACCACACGGTTTGGGGTAGCTCTGATACGAACTCCAGAGGAGAAAAGCTATTAGAGTTCCTGGCCTCCACAAACCTAGAGTTGTTAAACAGGGGAAAAAGGCCAACGTTCCAGCACGCCGTTAGGGAGGAGGTCATTGATCTAACCCTGGCGATGAGAGGAATTTGAGATAAGGTGGAGGGATGGAAGGTGCTGGATGAGGTCTCAATGTCAGACCACAACCTCATTACTTTCCAGATAGGAGAGCACAGCACAAAGGAGGTTGAAAGGAGGGTCCCAAAGAACACTAACTGGGACGGGTACAGGGAAGAACTCAGAGCTAAGATTCGGTACTTCCCTAGATCCTACGGATCGACGGATGACATCGAGCACTGCTGCGAGATCGTCACTGAGATAGTGATAAGCTCGTATGAAAATAACTGCGAGCTTAGTAAGGCATGGACAAGAAAGGGGGCTCCGTGGTGGAAGCTTTCTTTAGACAAGCTGAGGAAGAAGGTGAGGAGACTATGGAATAGGGCTAGGCGCACCAAAATGGCTCAGGACAGAGAAAGGTTTAAAGCTGCTCAAATGGTTTACAAAGAGGAGATTGGGTTAGCTAAAGCAGAGGGATTGAAAGTCGAATGCAGTGGGCTGGCAGGTCTGAGAGACACGGCCAAACTGTGCAGGATCCTACAAAATCCCAAAGGACCGACAGCAGACACGATCAATCTCGGGATCAGATGAGCGGAGGACGAAGAAGAGACGTTAGAAGGGTTATTATGGGCTCACTTTCCAGACTTCCAAGTGGAGTGTCTCAGACACTATAATGCGAATGGAATGGACTGGCGCTTGGCCAGAATAATTACAAATAGGAAAAGGATCAGATGGACGTTAGACTTATTTGAGCCGTACAAATCAGCGGGGCCGGACGTAATATTTCCGGCGTTGTTACAGCAGGGAAAGGACATTTTGATACCGGCCCTAGAAAAGCTCTTTAGAGCATGCCTGGCGATGGGCTATAAGATAGACAGCACGCATATCAATCAGGCGAGTCTGTCGATACTGCACTGGCAAAAGCGGTGGGCTTCATTGAGAAAGGTACGAAAAACAGAGGGATGGTGGTAGCTGCCTTCCTGGTCGTGGAGGGAGCTTTTAGCCACACGACCAGAGAGACTATAGCCCAAGGGATGCGATGGCTGGCATAACGGATACCATACAAAAATAGATCTGAAATATGCTCAGTACAAGAAGGCTAAAGGCGGAATGGGGCTCAAGCTCGAAGGACGGCGAGGTAAGAAAGAGCTGCTCGCAAAGAGGAGTGCTGTCCCCTCAACTATGATGTCTGGTAGTGGAAAGCCTTATTCGGAAAATAAATCAGGTAGGCATCTATGCTCAGGCATATGCGGACGACATAGTCCTGATGGTAACAGGAGACGATGAAAGTGTAATAGCGGGGATAATGCAGTATGCTCTAGGACTCGTCGAAGAATGGTGTAAAGAGGTTGAGCTTGGTGTAAACCCGAACAAGGTCAGCACCATGCTCTTCACGAAAAGGTACAAGACGAAGCTGATGGACGGGATAACACTCAATGGAGTGAACCTAAAATTGGTCAAGGATACGAAATATTTAGGCGTCGTGTTGGATCCCAAACTATACTACTGGGATAAACACATCAAGATAAAATGCGAGAAGACGGTATCCACCTTCTAGGTCTGTAGGAGTGCATTTGGCAGTACCTAGGGCCTGGGGCCAGACAAGGTCAGGTGGATCTACGAGGCCATCATAAGACCAAGGTCGCATGGGATCGTTGTCTGGGGACATAGATGTGCACTCAAAACACACATCAAGGACCTAGAGAAAGTGCAAAGAATGATTATGGGAGGTATGACAGGCGCGATGAGAACCACACCAACATTAGCCCTCGAAGTGTTACTGGACCTTCCTCCTCTCGATAGAGTGGTGAGGGCGTGCGCCTTTAAGGCCAGTTCTAGACTGGTGGGAGGGGAGAATTGCAAGACCTTGGCAGATAAAAGGCTCGCGACAGAAATTCTCCCCGTTATCGCCGAGGTGGGCTGCGACAGGTTGACTGAGCGCATCCAGTTCGCAATACCATATGAAGTGATCATACCAGACAGGAACGAATGGTCAGGAGGCGCACATACCCTAACGAGAGCGGGAAGGTCAGGTACACGGATGGTTCAAAGACTGCAAACGGGGTGGAAGCTGGAGTGTGGGAGAAGGGTAGTGCACGAGAAATCGTGTGCTCCCTGAACCAACATGCGACTGTGTTTCAGGCCGAGATAAGGGCTATTATGGAATGTGTTGGCAGGGTGATTAAGGAGGGTGAATGTGGGAGTTCGATCACTATCTGCTAACGGGGTAAAAGTATTCTGGGTACCGGGGCATTCAGGAGTGCAAGAGATGTAAGTAAAGTGACACGGGAATGGCTAAGAAGGAAGCTCAGGGAGAAGTGGAAGAGCAACCCGGGCCTGAGACAAGCAAAACTGATAATGGGCGAGGATCCCCCCGAGAAATGGATCGCTCAGATCGGTAACCTAAGCCGAGGCAGGCTCAGAGTGGTAGTAGGATGACTTACGGGCCATTGGCAAGTAAGATATCACCTGTTTAGGATCGATATACGGCGAAGAGGGTGACTGTAGGTGGTGCGGGGCAATGCAGGAATCAACACTGCACCTTCTCTGCGAATGCCCAGCATTTGTCGCTATGAGATGCAGAATGTTGGGGACCCCCTTCATCAAGGTGGAGGACTTGCGCTCGCTAAATCTGCAGTTATTCTACAACATGGCAAAGTGTATTAGCAAAAGACTTTAATTAAGCTGGAGACTTTATATTTTATATAGGCAGGAGGCACCGCACAATGGAAGCAAGGGCAGGCGTTGTCATCTCCGACATCCTGATTAGATTAGATTACAGAGTACAACTTTAGAACATTAAATAAACGTTTTATCAAAACGTATATATGTATATAAGTCACTCAAAAAAACGAGAACCATCACAAATTTTTGTGAATACTCATGATTTTTTACATTTTTTCATAAAAATGTGATGTTCTGTAATTTATCGTGATTTGATGTGATTTATTATCATATGCGGATATTTTTTCACGAATTATCTGTATAAAATCCACGTGAGGACCTTCATGATCTTTTGTTGTAATCATTTATGACTTTTTAGAAGTTTTTGTGAGTTTTTGTAAATATTTGTAATTTTTTTTGAGAAAAATCGTGAAAAAAATGTCGAAACTCTGACAATAAATAAAAATATAACATAGGTTACTTTCTACATTATTTAATGTAAATGAATATTTTTCTTCAAATGAGAGTAACATAATCATTGAAAATATAAATAATGTCTATGAATTACTAACCTAGATAGTCCACTATATATTCCAGCATTACCAAATTTTAAAAAGCTTCCAAAAAGAAAATGTACTTAAATTATAC
Organism: Trichomalopsis sarcophagae; assembly: GCA_024372645.1. Lineage (NCBI taxonomy): Eukaryota > Metazoa > Arthropoda > Insecta > Hymenoptera > Pteromalidae > Trichomalopsis > Trichomalopsis sarcophagae. Next base: position 28,074 of record QLSS01000247.1, read on the forward strand.
ATTAACCCCGTCAAAACGATCAACGCTGATTCAATGATGATTTCAATATTGATTTCAGTCTGAAATTAGTGTTGATTCAATATTGAATCCACGTTGAATCAAAGTTGAATCAACATTGAATTTGCCCGAAAACGCAACGTGAATTCAGCGTTGATTTCAGACTGAATTTAGTGCTGGATTTCAGGGTTCAATCGGAGATGAGATAAATAATTGTAAAAAAAATATCGCTAAAACCTGGGCTCGAACCCGAGACCTTTTGAATAGTAGACGAATGGCTTAACCACTTAGCTATTTCGACACTTACATTTATATTTCATAATGTAACATAAACCGAAACCTATAGAGAATAACCAAAAATTAACCTACTCTATCATGATTTTTATAATAATACTGGACTGGACCCTCAACTGGACCTCTCTGTGCTCTCGGGAAGGTACCCAACTTCGGGACTATTTTCCACCTACAGGTTTCTACTAGTCAAAAAGTCTTGGGTTTGAGTCCTTGTCTCAGCGGTTTCTTTTTTATAATTTTATTTTAACTATGATTGAACCCTGAAATCCAACACTGAATTCAGTCTGAAATCAACGCTGAATCCACGTTGCGTTTTCAGACAAATTCAATGTTGATTCAACGTTGATTTAACGTGGATTCAATATTGAACCAACGCTGATTTCAGACTGGAATCAATATTGAAATCAATATTGAATCAATGTTGATGGTTTTGACGGGGAAAAGAAACAATATAAATATTATATTCTTTCTATAAGAATATTTTTTAAGATTTGAATTACAATTTAATTTAGCACCTAATCAATGTTTTAAATATATTTATGTGATTCCAATATTTGCGATGATATTTAGAAATCTTATAGTACATATATGTCAATAGCCAATGCATATAGTAGTGCACTTATTACGTATATTTACTCTGTGATTTCTTTATAGCATATTTTTACGCGAAATTACAACATTTTCTTTCAGTTTGATATATAACCACTTCTATAATTATAGATGTTTACTATTTACATAGTTATTTATAGCTAAAATATTTATTAAAATGATCCAAGTTTCATAATAGTAAATACAGCATATTGAGTGAATCCAGGCCCTGCAAATTTTATATAATTAAATTTATGAGAAATCAAATAAATTTTAAGAATATTGGTACTAATAATTTTTTTGACATTAGTTGTATATTCAAAAAAATTATGAAATTAATTTTAGCAATAAGTACTTGAATAATAACGATACCAATAACGATAGTTGACATCAAAACCTTAAATCTAGTTGTTTTTTTTTTTAAGTCGACAGGACCCCAGGAACCAATATAAGAGCTAATTAAAGTTGTATATCATAGAAGTCTTCATGCTCCCATTCACAGATTTGATCCTTTGATTTTTTAGCCAATTTCAAACGGCAATATCTTCGGTTCTATAGGCGCTAGAGAGTCCTCCAAAAAATCGAATGAAAGGTTTCAAAGTCTACTTTTACAATATATTATTCTGCTAACTTAATTTAGATCCAAGTATGGTTAGAAATGCAAAAACGTAAAAAAAACCTGCTTTTATTGGTATTTTTGCAGGTTTTGGAGGTTATATTTGGCTCTAATTTTATTTTCCAGGCTCTAAAAAATTACTGATCTTACTTTATACATTACGGAGACGACAAATGGAGTGATTATTGTACACATATAATACTTTTAGAGGGGTGGAAAAAATGTTTACAATGAAAAAACACGTATAAATGAAGAAAACAGTTTTTTGAAGATGTACATCGCACGTATATACATTTCTAACTTATACACGCATAGGGTGATGCGCACGCTTCGCCGCTACTGCGCCATTGCTCTCACTGTAGCCCATTCATAAACGCTTGTAAACCGCGTCCCTCACCGCGCTGTATATATAGGTATATACGCTCTCGCCGCTCATGTGCCGTGACTCCTGCTGCTGCCGCTGCTGTTGTTGTGGTACTACTAAATGCTCAGCTGTGATCCTGAGTATCAGTACTGGGGTCACGATTATTCGGAAGGTCACTCAAATGCCAACTTCAGGGGGCATCGCGGTAAGAGCAATCCGCTCCGTCCCCTAAAGTCAGCCATCGGGCGACCCTGCATAAATTCAAAAATGTTCGAATTACCGGTGGCTGCACCGATAAATAAGAAAATGTCAAACTAAAACTAAAAAACAGCTATGCTAAAAGTAGCAGAACAGAAAGTGGTAAATTTGAATAGTTTTAAAATCGAAAAAAAATTTCTGTAATTAAATTTTGAATATCGGGCAATTAATTAGGTAACAAAAGAATAAAAGTTACTGTAGAAAAAACTTTTTTAACTCTAATAACAGTTATGAACATTCATTAAACTGTTAACGTACTTTAACCCAAATCGCATTATTGAAACCGCAAAAAATTTGAATTTTGGTATTACAGGTGGTTGAAAACGTTTAAACAACAATATAAATGCAATAAAATGATAAAGCCCCTTTTACACTATGTACTGGAATTGTAAAATATTTTAATTACGCTTCAACCTATGTACTCTAAAGGGTTTTTGGTGTCGCTGATTACGAATCTAAAATCAGATTTCCAGAATAATTTGCTTAAACAACTTTGTTTATGCAAATTACTGCATAATTTAAGTTTTGAGAAAAACCTATGTACTATAAGGGGTTTTTGGAGTCACTGATTACAAATCTGATATCATATTTACAAAATAATTTGTTTATACAACTACGTTGATGCAAATTTCTGCATAAATCGAGTTCTGTGAAAAGGCTATATACCACCAGGGGATTTTAGGGTCTCTGATTACAAATCTGTTCCAGATAGTGATCTGACAAGACCAGATACTGACAAGATACTAATCCAATAGATTTTAATAAGTTAAAATCAAGTTTAGAATTACGTTTTGGTGATGCACATTTTGCTTCACCGTATTATTTCCAATTTCAAAACAGGCGTCAGCTGCTGATCTTATGAGATTAGCTGGTTTGATTTAAACTGATTGTCCTTTTAAAACTCAAGATAAAATCGCCTGTGCTCAATTTGTAATTGTTATTTTCGACAATTCAATTCGGAAAATTGTTCAATTAGAAAGAATTGATTCGATTCAAATTGCTCTGGCAAGAGCTATGGAAGTTAAAGTTATCGAAGATCAGAACAAACGACTTCAACATCTAGCTCAGAGAAATAATTACAACTCTTCATCATTTCCATAGATATATTTCCATAGTTCATCATCTCAGCCGTCAGGCAGACAGAATTTTCAAGATTTTGTAAAAGGAATAGAGTGTTGGAGATGTGGTAAAAAATGACATTTTAGGTCTAATTGTCCGAGTTTGTCAACACATCAGGGAAACTAGGTTATGTTGAACTTTCTGGAGCGAGTTTAACTGAACTTATAAGACTCCAACAAACTCCCACTCTTATCGGATTAATTACCATGTTGGAAGAATTAATAGGAACTCTAATACATTTTATTTTGATGGTTTAATTAATGACAAAGCTTGTATTTTTAAAGTAGATTCTGGTTCTGATATGACTATTATAAATCCAAAATTTGTTGAGTCAAAAGATATGAGAATTCCTATTAATTTTACAACACTTAAATATCCAACTGGAAAAAGGTACCAGGTGAATTTTTGATTTTACCGTCGTTAAAATTGGGTGATCATGTAGCTAATTTAGATGTTTTTGTAGGAAATATTATTGATGATTGTATACTTAAAAGTGATGTTCTTGATGCAACTGGTATTACAGATTTAATTACTAAAATTATTTTAAATACTCCAAGTTCAATCATTAATGAACAAATTTCAAGAATAGTCGATTCTAGTAAGGTTGTACCAGGATCATTACAAGAAATTTTTGACAAGAACTCAGAAAACTTGGATCAAGATCAACGTCGGGAATTTGCAGATCTTCTACACGAATTTGAAGATATTTTTCAAGATGATGACGTTACTGGAAAACGTAATTTGGTTAAATATAGAATTCAATTGCTCCATAATCAAACAATTAAACAACCTATTCAAAGACCCCCTATTCATCAAATTAAGGAATTAGATAAATGTATTGCTGAGATGCATTCTCAAGGAGTCATTGAAGAATCAGATAGTTCGTATTGCTCACCTGTAGTTCCCAAGAAGAAGGATGGAAAATTTCGTTTTTGTATTAACTTCCAAAAAATTAATGCAATTACGATTAAAGATTCGTATCCTTTACCAAGAGTTGATAATACTCTTGATAAACTTGCAGGATATTAGTGGTTTTGTACATTAGACTTGAAGAGAAATTACTGTGTTGAGTTTTGTGAATTTCTGTTGTTAATATAGGCGTCTCATTAAAGGATTTGCTGATATAGCAAAACCTTTGTATAAATTAACTGAAAACTCGACTAAATTCATATGGTCAGAAGATTGTCAAAAAGCCTTTTCAAAATTAAAAGAGGTTCTTACAAAACTATCAATTTTGGCATTTCCTTCTCTTTCTTTTGAATTTATTTTAGATACTGATGCTTCTGATCATGGAATTTGGTCGGTTCTTTCTCAGAAGCAAGATGGAATCAAACGTGTCATAGGTTATTATAGTAGAGTCCTTTCTAAATCAGAGAGAAATTATTGCGTCACTCGACGTCAGCTCATTAGCACTGATCATTCCTCTTTGACTTTATTATTATCGTTTAAAGAACTAGATGGACAATTAGCTCGTTGGTTAGGGAAATTGGATCAATATGACTATAAAATTATCCACAGGAAAGGTAATTTACATGGAAAAGCTCGTGGACTCTCAAGACGCCCTCGTGAAGATATTTCATGAGAATATTGTTCCAGAGTAGAAGAAAAATTCAATGAAGAGACTATTTGCCATATTATTTTTGAAGAAAATACATCACAAGATTCAATGAAGAGTCAAGCAGAAGATGAGGCTATCTATTTTTTTTATTTGTCAAACGAAGGAATTACAGAAGAAACCAACATAGCAAGAAATTTCTTCGATGGATGAATTCACTAAAATCTGTTGTTCACAATGGGATTCGTTAGTGTTGATTAATGAAACAAATTTAGATCATAAAATTCGTCAATTGGTTGGTCCTGTAGTTAAAATCAAAGATATTTTACAGGAAGCACATGATTTACCATCTGGAGGACATTTCGGAGTAAACAAAACTCTAGATAAAATTAGAAAAAGATTTTTTTGGGCTACTTGCAAAATAGATGTAGAAAATTAGTGTAAATCTTGTGAAGTTTGTATTGCAAAGAAAGGTCCTCCGGATAAAGGCCATGGTGAGATGAAGATTTACAATTCAGGAGTTCCATTCGAACGACTTCAAATGGATGTTTTAGGTCCCTTTCCACTACCTTCTTTAGGCAATAAATATCTTTTAGTTGTGACAGACTGTTTCTCGAAATGGGTTGAAGCTTTTCCTCTCTCTAATATGAGAACAAAAACCATTGCTAAGACTTTTGATCAGATTTTCTGTAGGTATGGAGTACCTTTAGACGTAAACACTAATCAAGGGACAAATTTCGATTCAAAATTGATCAAAAATTTGTCTGAGTTATTAGGTATTAAAAAGACGAGAACATCACCATTACACCCACAATCAAACGGAAAAGTAGAAAGGCAACACCGAACATTACTTCACTATCTCACAAAACACATACACGACAATCAGAAAGACTGGGATCGCTGGGTTTCACTATTTCTGTTAGCTTACAGATCCTCCAAACATGCGACGACCGGAGCTACTCCAGCTGAGATGTATACCGGTTTTGATCTTAGGCTTCCTTTGGACTTTATTCGAAGGTCTACCAGAGGAAATCGAGATTGAAGGAGATGGAGATTACGTACACAGGCTTCGGAGGAAACTCAGCGAGATTCATAAAATGGCACGGGCCGGATTAACTTACAATCGGAAATTGGGACTTACACTGAGAGAGATACTCGTTAATGAAGACTGCTCTGCTCACGATTCTTTTGAGCTGTGATTTTTTCCCGTGGGCATGAAGGTAAATACCGGAGCAGGGACTTGAGGTAAGGTTCCACGGCACATCAACTTCCCCCCTCTTGTCTGAAGACCGATTTCGACCGACCCTACGATGAGGAAATAAGAAGGATAATTAAAGTAGATTGTTCAAGAGATGGGTCCGTCATAGTCCTGTTAAGTGATGATTGGAATGACGTCTGTAAGCATTGCTCGGTAAATTGATGCCTAGGATGGGTCAAGGTAGAGGATGTTAGTGTCAATTCCTGTAAGTCATCATTGGATTGTAAGAGGATCAACCCGCTTGAAGGATGGATAGTTATGATTGTCGGGACGACAATCTGAAAAAGAGAGGGCAATGTTGTGACCGAGCCTGACCGTTGCGCGCTTTGAATGCCGAGGTTTTTCTGCAAAATATACATAATAGTTAATAACATGTAAGAAACAATATTAATAATGTCATAAAAGAAAGAGAGCAAGAGCATGAGAGAGCGAGAGAGTGAGAGAGAGAGAGAGAGAGAGCAAGAGAGAGAGAGAGAGAACAAGAGAGAGCAAGAGAGAGAATTATAAAAAAATAATAGTTTAAAAATTAAACTTACTTCGTTTGGCATGTTGATGATGAGAATGTCGAATTCACAGCACAAATACACGCAATACAAAACTTATAAAAACTTGAATGAAACTTGTATGCGATGTTGCAGCACTGTCAGTTGCGGTTCGAATGGTATCCGTCTGCAGGACTACCTCGTAGATTCCTTGCGTTGGACCCTTGTTTTGCATGTTTGCACCAATTATCTTATCTATCCGTGGATTGAAGAATTTGGTAAACGCGTAACACAAAATATCGCAGAATTTTATTTAAAAATGCATATATCACCTAGTTTAAGTAAATTAATGTATACAATACCTGTATATTTTTTAAACAATAATAATAATCCTTGCTCTCAGAGCAACTAATAAAATTCCACTATAAACGCATATGATCTTTTGATAGACTAACCCTTTTCTGACCCCTGTGCTGTAACTTAAATACTGTTAAAATATTAGAGAAGGGGGGTAATTTTTGCATGTATACGAATAATCAAAGTAATTTTATACGTTTTTAGTATGGAGTGGGGACAATGCAGATGCTATCGCTGCAGAGAATATCTTCGTAGAGCATATTGAAGGTAAACAGTCATTAGTGAGAGTCTGCATACGGGGAAATAGAGGGTCAGTGGTGACATTGCGCTTCGCTATTATACGTGTGAGGGAATATGAAAAGCGTGTAAAAGTGCGAGAGTGAGGGTAACAGGGTGCTTTCCTCTAGGAGAGGCTGCAAACGAAGGATCGGTGGCTTTGCTATTATGTGTGAATGAATCTAGCTTGAAAAGCTAACATCTAATTTTGTGAGTATATATTATAATTAATATCCTTATGAGCATTTAAATTTATAAAATTTATATATTTATACACACACACATATATATTTTTTATATAATATAACATTATTTTAATAGAAATATGGATTTAATTGTGGTTTGTCAAGGTTTCAAGGACGAGAACAAAGGATTCATTTTCAAAGAGTTGGCTTATTTTGATCCGAACGAACCGTGTGCAGTGCCACAACTCATACTTTTCCAACCACTACACTCTTGAAATGACTTGTCTAATACTGTAAAGATTACTAATCTACAGTTAAAAAATGTATTTCATGAATTAAACTGGAATGACGGTAATGTGCTATATGACAAATTGGCTGAAGTTTGTTCCAACATCTTAGACATCTCACCAACGAGAAACGTCGTTATATGGGTAATGGATGAGCAAAAAGTACATTGGTTGCAGCCCTACTTTCCATATATTGAAAATCTAGAAAGTGTCAGGTGTCCATCTGTACATACACCTGGATTCAGAAGCCCTATCGTATGCTCTCATCACCTTCCTGGCTGTAAGAAAAACTGTGCGGTGCAAAACGTTAATGCCGTAAAAGCTTGCCTGTGGACGGTGAGGCAAGATATACGGTTGAGACTGTTGATATTGGCAAATTACTTATCTGATTCTTCTTCAAATTACTCATCCGATTGTTTATCATTGAGTGAATAAATTAACATGTAAGTATAATGTGTGTGTGTGTAAGATGTCTGAATGAGAGTAGTGCTACTAAGTTTATGATAAATATTGAAAGAGACAGAGAGAGAGAGAGAGAGAGAGAGGGAGAGAGAGAGAGAGCGAGATTTTT